>PVIC010003908.1:0-65871 GCA_004025085.1 Thryonomys swinderianus | reverse complement strand
TGACAAGTGCAAGGTCCTGAGTTCGAGCTCTGGTAATCCCATACCACAATGCTGGGCATGGTAACTCATGCCTATAATCCCAGTATTTGGGAGGCAGAGGCAAGAGGATTGCTGAGTTCAAGGCTTGCGTGGGCTACATAGTGAGCTCAGGGCCAGCCTGAACTACAAAGCAAGACCTTGTCTCAAAAAAAAAAAAATTTCCTTAGAATATGAAAATTCTCTTTGTCTTGCCTTATATGTAAAGATTGCTGGTTTTAGTTGCTTTATTAATCCTTTTGGAAGTATCAGAGATGAACGTTCATATTCTTCACATGAATACAAAAAATAATCTATATCCAAGGAGATGACAATAGTCTGGAAAAGGTATTTATTATAGGTTGACTACCCCTTCTCTAAAATGCTTGAGACTAGAAGAGTTTTCAATTTCTGAGTTTTTCAGATTTTTGGAATATTTACAAAGACTTCTTCAGTTGAGCGTGCATAATTTTAAAGTCTAAACCTACTTGAGGGTCATGTCAGCACTGAAAAAGATTTCATTTCAAAGTATTTCACATTTTCAAATTAGGGATTTCAACCTTTAATTCAGACATTTAGTTTAATCCTTAAGTATTATATATTGTATATTTTAAGAATCATGTACAGAGGTTTTGGATAACAAAGTAGAACTGCAGAAGTAGTATAAGGCTTTAGTAATGTGGACTATATAACAAATACTAACTTAGAAATAGTATGTGTACATCTTAATTCAGTTTTCAGGTTGTTTTGTCACTTGGGTCAAAATTATGTACTTTTCTAAAAGTTAAATTTGCATTTTACACTTGATCTTAGCCAAAAGGCTGAGAAGCGATAAATTTGCATTTTAAAATACACCAATGGCTGTGATACATTTTTTCTGTAGCTTTATTCTGATCTAATTTGTTGCTTTTATTTAGTTGTACATGTTTCCTTGGGTATGGATATATTTATATAGAATTTGAGTCTTAAGTAAGACAATCCATTCAAGAAACTTTGAAAATATAGAGACATTTCAATAGTAGAGATGTCATTCATAAAAGCGAATGCTTTTTCTCATGATTGTGTTACTCAAAGAGGCAAAAGAATACTGTTGCAATTTAAAGGTAGCAGTTTGTGGTCTTCATTTTAAAATCTTGCACACAGTTTTTAATTGATACTAATGCTAAACAGATATTTCATAAATTATTTCATTTTGCTTCCCATTTAGAAATTTTCTTTACACTGGACCCTTGACTTGGACACTCAGTTTGTTCCCAAGGGCTGGTTGTAACTCAAGTTGGTCAGTTGACATCAAAGTCTCTGTCCTGAATAATTTTAGGTCAGACTTTCTTCCAGACTATTATTACTGCAGAGTAAGTGCACTAAACTTTAGAGAATTGAATACATACTGTAACTTTAGGAGTATCTTCTGGTGCTGAATATTCACCTTTGAGGTGCTATATTATTAAGAGTCCTGTGAAGTTTTGTTAGCCATTGCAAACATCTTAGATTTTGGTAATAATAAAGGTCACTTGTGTAACTTCATAAGTTAACCTCTGAAGATCCACACAGCTACAAGATACTAGATATTTGCCTTTTATAGTTATCTTTCTAAAAAGACCAAGAAAGCAAGATCTTATGTCAACTATATTAATAAAGAACTGAGAGTATGGGAGGGACTCAAGGACACAGGTCCAGCATTAAAATGGAAGGAGGGTTTTATTTGAATTTTCTTGATAACCACGTACAAATCTGTAGAGGGCATTTACTCTTAGGCCACATTTTTTGTGTGTTTGTCTTTTAAAAGGACTGTATTTGACTGTTGGATTTATTACTCAAATCAAATTTATACGTGACTCAAGGCAAGACTAGGCATACAGAAGTAAATAAACAATAGTCTGTGCCCTAAGGAAGCTTCATCTCTGATAAACTAATGTGGTCATTGTAGAGATATATGAATAATATATTTATACAAATCATTTTACTTTTTAATCTTCATTTGAATTTCAAGATCCATAGTTCTAAACATTTATAAGTTCATGAGATCTTTATTTTAAACTTAGCATTCATAATTTAAGTGTTTATTTTATTACTTTCTTGTATGCCCAGTTGCTAAAAGATTATTTTTTTTTTGAGACAGGGTCTCGCTTTGTAGTTCAGGCTGGCCCTGAGCTCACTATGTAGCCCAGGCCAGCCTCGAACTCAGCAATCCTCCTGTCTCTGCCTCCCGAGTGCTGGGATTACAGGCATGAGCCACCACCCCTGGCACTGTGGTTTGTGGTGCTGATTGCTGGTTGATTGCTGGTGGGCGTGAGTCACCACGCCCAGCATTGTATGAGGTTACGGGTATCGAACTCAGGGCCTTGCCCTTGCGAGGCAGGCCCCAGAACCACTGAGCTAACCCTCCGGCCCTAAAAGAGTATATTTTTAAAAAGCCACAAAACTCATGGAGCTGGGCATAGTGGCTCATGCCTGTAATCCCACCTACTTGGGAGGTTGAGGCAGGAAGATCATAAGCTTAAGCCACATCTTAAAATGAAAAGGGCTGAGAGAATGATGGAGTGCTCCTGGATTTGACTAGTATGGCTTTAAAAAATAAAGCAAGTATGGTTTTTCTTCAGCTTTTGAGATTTGGCATTTAAGCTCTAGCCCAGTGATTCAAAAATTGTAATTAACAGACAAGCATCATCCAGCAGCTTGTTAGAAATGTCAGTTCTTGAACCTCTAGAACTACTGAATCAGAATCTCTGTAGGATGCAACAATGTGTTCTTTGTTTTTTGTTTTGAGACAGAGTCTCGCTTTGTAGTTCAGGCTGGCCCTGAGCTCACTATGTAGCCCAGGCAAGCCGCTGGGAACTCAGCAATTCTCCTGTCTGCCTCCCGAGTGCTGGGATTACAGGCGTGAGCCACCACACCCGGCACTGTGGTATGTGGTATTGATTGTTGGTGGGCGTGAGTTACCACGCCCAGCATTCTATGTGGTTACAGGAATCGAACTCAGGACCTTGCGCTTGGGAGGCAGGCGCCAGAACCACTGAGCTAAATCTCCAGCCCAGCAACAGTCTGTTTTTTAAAGCTCCCAAAATGATTCTGATGACCAGTTGAGATGTGATGACTATTATCCTAGCTTGTCATGGATCTTAAAATTATCTCTTTTTACAATCATTTGTCTTTAAACAGGCAATAAATTAGGTACTCATGAACTCAGTAACCCATTCTTCAAAAATTTAGGAGGAAATGGCTGAGAAAAATACAGGGTAAATATGATGTGACTGTAGTTGGTAAGAGAAAGGCATAGGAGTTTCTATAGCAGGTAAGTAATTCTTGTCCAGAAACTACGTACTATGTATTATCCCTTTATTTAATTTAATAATTGTGGAGGAGAGGTGTTTAGAAATATTTTCATGAAAACTTTTAGAAATCTAGGACACAGAAGCTTAGAGATTGAAAATATAAAATGGGGATAATTTCAGGATACTTCATTCTAAAAGTAATGAAATTTTATGTTTTCTTGAAAGGTGTTTTTTTTTGTTTTTTGTTTTTTAAAGTACATTGTCCTACTTTAAAAGTAAATAAATCTTTGTTTACAGACAGTCCCCGGGTCTCCGACCCCAATATTCCCCTAGTGGCCCGTGAGATCATGCAGCGAATGATCCAACAATTTGCTGCTGAATATACCTCAAAAAATAGCTCTACTCAGGACCCCAGCCAGCCCAATAGCACAAAGAACCAAAGCCTGCCGAAAGCATCTCCAGTCACCACCTCTCCCACGGCTGCAACTACTCAGAACCCTGTGCTCAGCAAACTTCTCATGGCTGACCAAGACTCACCTCTGGATCTTACTGTCAGAAAGTCTCAGTCAGAACCTAGTGAACAAGGTATGGTTTAATGTTATGGTCTCCTGTATTAAATCAGAAAACTTTAATTTGGGGAGAAAAAGTATTGCCAAGTAGGGTACCCATAGCAATTATAGGATTAAAAATGAACCTGATTCTAGTTGGGTGTAATGAGCACACCTCAATCCTTACAGCTACTTGGGAGGCTGTCAGGAGGACCATGTGGCACCCAGAGGTTTGAGGCCAGCCTCTGCAACTCAGCAAGACCATGCATCTTTAATAAAAGAAAAAGATGATTGTAATTCTTTAAATTATTTCTGTCTATGTAGTGTTGGGAAAGTACAGATGAAATCATTAAATTATCCACTGGTAAATTAGTAGCCATAACTGATGTGTTTAACATAAGGAAATCATGTAGATAGTTGTTACTAAGTTTTAAGTTCCATATTAATATGAGCATCTCACATTTTCCAAAAATATGTCCATTTTTTAAAAACCACGATGAAAAAGTAAGGTTATGTATTTATCCTCAGTGTTCTAAAATTAGTACCTACACAAGAAATACGGTTTTACTTAAGTGAAGTTACACTTACAAAGAGATTAAAAGTATATTTTGTATGTTTTATTTGTAGTTTAAAAAAAAAAAAACTTACAGGATAAGAAAAAAAGTAGAAACCAGCCATAGTAGCTCACACTGATTATAATCTTAGCACGCAGGAGGCTGAGTAGGATTGTCATAAGTGTGAAGCCACCCTGGACTACATAGTGAGTTCAAGGCACCAAAAAACCGTAAAAAAAGAAAATAGAACATGTTATAGTTGATTAAATGTATTCAGGGTTTTGTAAATACAGAAACACATACATATGCACATGTATTGTTTTATGAACTAACCTTGAAGTATTCTGAAATTGGAATTTGTTAGTGAGAATTCAAATTAATGAGAAGATTGATGTTAATCAGTTCCTTTTAGCAAAAGTTTGAGTCTCTGAAGTTTAGTTTGAGTAAATTAAATATTTCTCTTGCTTCTTGATCTCCTTTGACATTTATTTCACGAAAATACAGTACTTCACCTCACTCACTGTTTGAACCTCTACAGATAAATGTAAATTGGCCATATCTGCAGTAGTGAGATTTTATTATCATAGAAATTCCAAGATTACAAAATGCATTAATTTTGGGGGAATGTATCTATATATCTATGTCTATGTCTATATCTATATATATAACTATATAGTTATATATCTATATATCTGTAGAGATAACTATATATCTAACTATGTAGAGATAACTATATCTCTATCTCTGTACATAGAGATATAGATATATTTATTTATTTTTGAGACAGTGTCTCACTTTGTAGTTCAGGTTGGTCCTGAACTCACTATATATCCCAGGCAAGCCTTGAACTTAGCAGTCCTCCTGCCTCTGCCTCCCTAGTGCTGGGATTACAGGCATGAATCACCACACCCGACATTGTGGTATGTGGTATTGATGGCTGGTGGGCGTGAGTCACCACACCCGATCCTGTTATATGTGGTTACCAGGGATCAAACTCAGGATCTTGTGCTTGCTAGATAGGTGCGGGAACCACTGAGCTAAATCTCTGGCCCAGAAAATATAATTCTTAAGAACCTCTTTGAAATTTTTCTTACAAGTAATGTATAATGGTTTTACATTAAATGGGCTGTCTTTGGATTTTTTTATTAAAGAATATATAGTCCCCCCACCCCAACCCCCAAGTTCCTGTTTGGGTTTGGTGAACAGCAAACACAGTACCTGAATTCCAGGAGATTTCCTAGCAATAGGTCTCCTAGTTGGCTAATCACATTGATCTTGGTACTTTTGCTTATCATATTTTCAGAGTTCTGTCTTTCTAGAGTTTTATTGAGGATTGTTTTCCTTGCTCCAAATTGGTAGCTTTTATTAAAAATCTCTTTGTTCTAGCCGGGCGTGGTGACTCACACCTGTAATCCCAGCACCCGGGAGGCAGAGACAGGAGGATTGCTGAGTTCGAGGCTTGCCTGGGCTACATAGTGAGCTCAGGGCCAGCCTGAACTGCAAAGCGAGACCCTGTCTCAAAAAAAAAAAAAAAAAATCTCTTTGTTCTAAATTTTGTATTAAGCTGAGTATTGTGGTGCATGCCTATAATTTGAGCATTTAGGAGGCTGAGCATTTAGGATAGCTACAAGTTTTAAGGCCAGCCATTTTGAGTTCAGTTGAGTTTAAGAACTACATTAGGTGTTTTGTTTTGTTTTGTTCTTTTTCTTTATAGAGACATGGTCTTGCTGTTTTGTCTAGGCTGGACTGGTTTGTGGGTTCAAGACCAGCATGAAATATGTAGCAAGACTGTCTCAAAAAGAATATCATGGGCTGGAGATTTAGCTCAATGGTTCCAGTGCCTGCCTAGGAAGCACAAGTTCCCTGGTTTGATCCCCAGTGACCACATATAACAATACCGGATGTGGTGGCTCACCCCACTGGCAATTAGTGCCACATACCACAAATGCTGGGCTTAGTGGTTCAAGCCCTGTAATCCCAGCACTTGGGAGGCAGAGGCAAGAGAATTGTGGAATTCAAGGCTTGCCTGGAATACATAGTGAGCTTAGGCCAGCCTGAACTACAAATCAAGACCCTGTCTCAAAAAAAAAAAAAAATAATAATAATAATTACATCAAAACCTTCAGATTTATAATAGGAAAATGGCAGATTAAGGTGTTTTTAATAGTAATAAAAGCTAACATATAATAATTCCACTTAGTCTCATTTAACTTCCTATAGCTAGTAATAACACTTAAAAGGTATGTTGTATTGACTTTTAACATGAAAAATTTGAACTACATGGCAGCATTATACCAAGTGAAGCAAAAAAAATAGTTCCTTAGTGAATTTTAGGGTTTTTAGCTTGTCATTTTAGCTTAAAAATGTTTCCTTTTTGATAAGGCCAACTGCTCTTTTGATTTAAAGTCTGTAAATACACTGTTTTTAGTTAGAAATACCTTATATTTACCTTTAAGCTATCTAATTGTGCTAGATGTCTAATAGAACGCTTGGTTGTATAATATTACAATTCTGTTTGTAGAAGTATTAGTCACTCTCCAGGGTAAAACCTTTCTGTGTTAGACTTAACTTTTTTTATTTATAAATTCCTTGCATATTTGCTTGTAAGAACCTGAAATCAGGAGTTACAATGTTGTCAGGCACAAGAAGTAAGTAGTTTCTTTTCTGGGTTGACAAATTAATATAACTAGACAGCAGAACCTTTCTGCTAGTCTTCTGAAAATCAGACACATTGCATATATCTTGCTTTGTTAACTTTGAGCACAGATTTACAAAGTTGTCCGGACCAATGGGCATGGGGGTGCATGCCTATAATGCCAGGATTTTAGGAGTGCTAGGATTCTCTTGGAACAGGAGAACAGCAAATTCAAGCCTGGCCTAGGCAGCTTGACTCACTGAGACCCTGTCTCAAAATGAAAAAAGGACCTAGGATGTAGCTCAGTGAGGCTGAGATACAAGGGATTGCAAGTTGGTTCCCTTTCTGGGAATTTGATGATGTATAGAGAGAGACCTTTTCTTAAAAGAGGACTCAGCTATAGCTGAGTGCCAAGGCCCTGTGTTCAGTCCCAAGTACCATACACACGCGAGCACCACACAGGCTCCAGACAATGAGGTTTCTTGCTCAGTATGTTTATAAAGAGGGAAATACCTTTGAAGAGTAAGAAAGTCTTCTAATTTTGTGTTAATAACATGAATTTTTGATTTGATCTAACTCCTAGTTGACACTTTTGAGTTCTTACATGTATCAAGACTATTTCATTCTTCTTTCCTTTAGTGTTGCCCATCAATTTTGATAACTTCTTAAATTCATAAAAAAGCCTTTATAAATTTGAGTAGCTGAATTTTAAATCTCTAAATTTGAAGGTGAATCCACATTACACTTTTGCAGCTATGTCAAAGGAATAATTTAAATGCACACAAATTATAAATCATTAATAACTGATTCATCTAATGCACTATGCCTGTTTACTACATACATGTAATTTAACCATATAAACTCATATTTAAAAATTTTTCTGCATCCAAATTTATCTACTTTGGGTTTCAGGTAGATTTAACTCTGAAGGCATTTGGTTTATAGTTCTTGTGAGATTGTAGGACTTTAAAAACTCATGTATTTGAATCAAAGTAAATTAGAAAATGAAACCTAATAAATTCAAGAACAGAATCTCATGCAGTGTAAACTACAGTTTCCAATATCTTACTTGCTTTGTCTTAATATCTATTACGTCTCTTGCCTTATTAATAAAACATTTAATCATTGGAGTAATTGGATGTGCAATGCTTTGCTAAGTTTATATTGCTTCAGGAAGAAAAATATTTTAATTTTATATTGAACATTTAGTAACTCAAATATAGATGAATGTGCTTGCTTAGTTGAGTAGGCCTGTGGCTTTTTCATTTTTAGCCTGTTCAGTTCACATCTACTCCAGTTTTTAATACCATCAGGTGTTTCTTTGTATATCTACAGACGGTGTACTTGATCTTTCCACTAAGAAAAGTCCATGTGCTGGCAGTACTTCCCTGAGCCATTCTCCAGGCTGCTCAAGTACTCAAGGGAACGGGTAAGGGAAAATATTTGTAGCCTTCCATGGTTTCATTCAGATAATTCATCAAAGATTGATGTCAGTCTCTCCTGTATATCTCCATGAAGTAATAAGCAAGCCTTTTATAAAATAACTTCTAGTCCACCAGTCAATGAAGAATGTGTCAGTGAAAGCTAGAATTGGCTAGAATAGATCAATTTTGCTAGTTTAATACAGATCATGAACATGGTAAGAATGAATGTCTTTGGGCTTTTTGTTGAGTGTTTTAGATTGTGTAACTAAAGCTAAGTGATTCTGAAATTTAGATATAGAGGCAATAGTATTATGTGTGCTGAAGTTGTTGACTGAAAATTTGACTCCATTGTTTTACTTGATATCTATAGTAAGGTTTGTGTTTGTGTTCATTTTTGTTTTGATTTGGTTTTGGTTATATTGGACTGCAGTTTAGGCAGTTCAGAAAAATGTAGTTGTATGGGTTTTTTTCTTTAATATAAGATTGGTTGTTGATGTTGCCAAGATATCTTATGCTACCAAGACACCATTGCATGCTCAGATCATTAACTTAGCAAATTAAAGTGAATTTTCTGACCACCTAATTATATAGTATAAGAATTGTCTTTGGGCTGGGGATTTAGCTCAGCAGTGCCGCGCCTGCCTCACAAGTGCAAGGTCTGAGTTTGATCCCAGTATTGGGGGGGGAAGAATTGTCTTCATTCTCCCTATGCGTATTTAATAACCATTTAGAAAAGTCAAGATTAATGAAGATGTTCAGACACATTAGAACATTATTCAACTAAAGAACAATTTTATGTAGATATGAAAATAACTGGTAAGTTTAAATTAATATTTTTAACTATTAAAATATCAAATGGAGAAGTTACTTAGATATTAAAAAAACAAGTGGGCACTAGATGGAGTAACCTTGTCCAAGTGACTCTTATCTTCAAACTGGAGCATTTCCTTACTGGCTTCTAAAATGTCCCTTTATTTTCTCTTAAAATTACATCATTTTCTTGTTTTCTCCCCTTTTCTCTTCATTCTAAAAGTATCAATTCACTCTGCACAGTAATTTTTGTTTCTAGCCTTTCTTGTTGTGGTTTATATTAAATATAAGTTGGTCCCAAGACACTGAATTCCACTTCTATATCAGAAACACTTGAGTTGTGTAATAAAGAATGCATATAGTAGAAGCCCTGGTATAGTTGACATAAATGCATCCCTTGCTTCATTTTGGCTTAATTTTGCTTAATCTTGGCTAGTAAGCCCTTGTATTACATGGTTGAAATTGCTGTGTTGTTCCTCTGACTGGGAATGTTGTTTTCTGTTTGGTTTTGCTTTATGGAGGACAGATGTACTGGCAGTACTGTGCCCATCTTTTAATTGAGTATTTAGTGTTAACCTTGTTATAGTAATGATGACAATAGTTCCTGTAGAGTTTTGGAGAACATAGGTGTTTTGATATTGTTTCTGCAAAGTTCTATTTGGGGGTCTCATTGATGTAACCATCCCCCTTGGGCATTGCTTTGCCAATTGCTAGTCTTAAAATTGATAACTTTTCCCTGTTATGAAAATAAAAATTGTCTGAATTCACCTTGTGTAAATAGTTGTTTTTGAAAAAACTTTATTTCAAAGCTATCCATGTGAAATTTCAAAATAGACATTTAATATTTTGAGAAGTTTTTCTTAGAGAAAACTACTACAAAATTGTGTATCTCTAACAATACTTTGAGTAGAACCTAAGGAACAGAGTTTTGGCAAAAAGAATCATTTTCAAGCTTGAATCACTCAAGTCACAAATGGAAAATCACAATACTCATAGAGTTTTAAAAGGAAGGAGTTTGGTAAGTTACAATGCTGTGGATCTTTTGATATCTCTCACTTTGGTGTTTTTTCCCCCCAGTGGGGCTGGATGCCATAGATACATTTTTTCCCAAGTGAAATACATGCTGTTGAAATTGTTTGATTTTTATGGTGAACATCAACTTGTGTGTGGGACAAGTGAACAGTATCAGTGGGTCCAACAGTTAAGTGATCCAGTTTTATAGCTAGTTGTCATGAATGTTGAATACATTGCATTAAAATAATTTGGCTTACTCTTTTATTACTGTACTTGTTTAGTGGTAACGTCACATTGGTAACACAATTCTGTATAGACTTATGGAGACTGATGATTACTTCGTAATTAATAATTAAGGTGCTATTTTCAGACAGTTGCGCGAAACTTTTTCTCCGAAAATTTGTGAACCCAACCAGAGACCAGCCAACACGTTTAATTTTTCTTTGCCCAAAATGCTCCTGTTTTTATCTTTTTCTTTCTTGTGAACAAGTTTTAAAACTAACTGCTGAGACAATTTTTTTTTTAATTTTAGAGAAAAATAAATAAATAACACAAAGTGATGTTACCCAAGCAAGGCCTTCTAATAAAGGAGTGGTCCCCTCACCCATCCCTCCCTACCTGTGCAAGTCCTGCTCACATCAGTTTCCTTCCATTCAATTAGGCGACCTGGGAGACCCAGCCAGTACCGCCCAGACGGACTTCGGAGTGGTGATGGGGTACCTCCAAGAAGCTTACAGGATGGAACCAGGGAAGGTTTTGGACACTCCACATCACTCAAAGTTCCACTGGCTCGATCTCTGCAAATTAGTGAAGAACTACTGAGCAGAAACCAATTGTCCTCAGCTACCAGCCTTGGGCCATCTGGATTACAGAATCATGGACAACACTTAATATTATCCAGGGAAGCCTCTTGGGCAAAGCCACATTATGAATTCAACCTCAGCCGTATGAAGTTCAGGGGAAATGGTGCACTCAGCAACATCAGTGACCTTCCTTTTCTTGCAGAAAACTCTGCCTTTTCAAAAATGGCACTTCAAGCAAAACAAGATGGAAAAAAGGATGTGAGCCATTCATCTCCTGTAGATTTAAAGATACCACAAGTTCGAGGAATGGATCTTTCTTGGGAGTCTCGCACTGGTGATCAGTACAGCTATAGCTCTTTGGTAATGGGTTCACAAACGGAGAGCGCGCTTAGTAAAAAATTAAGGGCTATTCTTCCAAAACAAAATAGAAAAAGCATGTTAGATGCTGGACCTGATTCTTGGGGCTCAGATGCTGAGCAGTCTACCTCTGGACAGCCATATCCCACATCGGATCAAGAAGGAGACCCTGGCTCCAAGCAGCCTCGGAAGAAAAGAGGGCGTTACAGACAGTACAACAGTGAGATACTGGAGGAAGCAATCTCAGTGGTTATGAGTGGAAAAATGAGTGTTTCCAAAGCTCAGAGTATTTATGGGATTCCCCACAGTACACTGGAGTACAAAGTAAAGGAGAGGCTGGGCACTTTGAAAAACCCTCCAAAGAAAAAGATGAAATTAATGAGGTCGGAGGGGCCAGATGTTTCTGTAAAGATTGAATTAGATCCCCAGGGAGAGGCAGCACAAAGTGCAAATGAATCAAAAAACGAGTAGGAATACTGTAGAGTGCCAATTACTGTACAAACTGGGTGAGCACTACTGCATCATTGTTCAGCTGTCATTGCTTGCACCTAACTTCATTACTGTAACACGTGTTTCTTTGCAGATTTTGCATTGACTTATGTGTGCAGAAGTGAAAGTTGGTGCATTCTGAATGTTGCATATTTTTTAATTACCACGTGCAGTATGGCTCGGAATATTATTTGGCCTTTTGCATGTTTTCTCTACAAAAGAGAATTGACTTACCTCACAGAACAGATTCATGGAAGTGGACTCCTTGCCTGTAGAGCCTGCATGCTCCCCCCCATACACACCCTTAAGTTATGTTTGCCCACCCTTTAAAAAAAAAGAAGAAGAAGAGGAGAAGCCCCTTTTAAAAAAAAAAAATCACCTCTGTCATTCTGGGAGCTTTATCATTACAAATTGGAAAACCATCTTAAAAAGTCACTTTTTCTTCTACAGTTCAACTAATTGAAGGATTTAAAAAATGAAGAACAATGAACCTTTGAATTTAAAAATTTTGGTTATTCAGTGATAAGTACTTATTTGGGTCACTTATAATTATGTTATAATTTTAGTCTCACTATTAAATTTATGTAATGATTTAGCATTTTACTTAGTGCTCACCCAGAGGGGAAGGAGGTGGAAAATGCACACACCACCTTCAGAATGCTTCAGTTCCTTTGAACACTACCTTCACTGTAACTTAAGATTTCCTAAGGATAGAATTTGGTCTCACCAACAAGTGAGGATATAGCCTTATCTCATGAAGGACGAGCTCCCTTCTTACTCAGGAGCAGTCAGGGTACATTACATAAAACAACGGAGGATGCCTCATTTTAATAAACTAGTTTTCTTTGTATTTTTCAGTCCCTTCACAAAATCGGTTATATAATAACAATTGAATATTGTTAACAGCAACTAATTTTAAGTTATTAGAGATGTGTTGGGGTGGGAGAAATAAGGAAAGAAATACTTATAAAGAATTATGGTGTTGCAAAATTGATCCTTAGGTTTTACATCCTCAGTAGTTGGTCCATTATCCACATTGCAGAAGGATCTAAGTTTGTGGTAAGAGAAAAAGGACAGTTTGATACCTGGTACCACAAAAAAAGAGAGGACAGTCTCCAAATAAATAACCTATATAACTTAGGTTGCTTATCAATTCTAAAAGTAGTTTAATTAGGAGTTAAGCTCATTGGAGTGTCTTCTTTAATCCAAATGTTAGTACAAGGTTGGGAGAGCTGGTTTTTGGTTTTTAGTTTTGTTGACCTAAATTTTTGTTTTCTTGGCATCCTACATAATAGTCCCTTCGTAACTTTTTCTAATAGTTGATATTCATGGTTGATTAGCACACATTTCAGGACTTTTAGGATCATGTTTATATAAGCACTCCTTGAAGAGCATCTAGGCTTTTTGTTGAGACGGGCTTGTAAAATTACAGTGATTAAGTTTCAGTAGTTCGTTTTCAACAGTTTTTGCATAAGTTACTAGTAAAACACATAGAATTTTTTTATGATCAAATGTAAATTATTCATACAGAGCAAAATGTACACTGTATCCACCCTGTATTCTAATCTGCTGAGAGAAGTGGTCAGGCCTTTCTAAGTCTTTAACCCAAACCAAAATTGAGTTTTTGTATAAAATTAAACATAGAGTGTTGATTAGACTAAGGTGATGTTTCAGGTGGTTGCTAACAATTTATAAGGATAAGTAGTAGGCCCAGATATTCTCAAGGCATAAATTCTTACCTGAAACTTGGAAACAGTTAATTAAATTAGGTTAAAGACAGTTTTCCCTCAGCAATCTATGTGTCAAAGGTTAGGCACACCATTGCTGTTACTAAAATACAAACACTCCTCATCTGGGCATGGGCTCCTCTTTTGATTTGGTTATTTTATGTAGCAGTGTAATCAGTAGGCAACTAAACCTGTTTCTACTTGGCTTTCTAGTCTCAAAAAAAAAATTCAAATTAGTAAGAAGCAGTATATGACTCTGCAGTCTTTTCCAGCATAGCTGGAAGTTGCAATAAAAATACGTTATGAGGTACATGGTTTTCACCTGCAGTTGAAGGAAGTTGTAGAAAGTTTGCTGTAAGCAAAGGGTTAAGCTTATAAAGGAACACTTCCTTTGTTCTACACTCAGTTTGTCAGCACACAATTAATTGCAGCCATAGTGCCTTTTTGCACAATATTTGGGTATTCTCTAGCCCAGATTACTGCAGGAAGGTCCTTTGAGAAATTAATTTGTGCTTGTTATTATTCCCTCTCAGAAAGACATCAAGAAGGCCCATTTTAAAATCTGGCCCTAAAAGTTGAAATTTTGTAAAGTTCTACTGTTCAGAGAGGTTTAATCCTATGTGGTAGTCTATATAAGTGACGTATGAGTTGAGTTATGTAAATTTTGTCATTGTAGTGTACATGGAGTGATCATTTTACTAACATAAATATTTTCTATGTGTGTTTCAGTGGATGACAATCGAGCAGCAGAAGAATGGTGTGCCTACCCTTTAATGCTGCAGTTTAAATAAGAGAACTTGTATTGTGTCATTTCAGATTGTAGGCTGAGAGTTGTAAATAGTGAAAATTTGAGTACTTCTATTATTTGTTTTGGTTAGAAAGTGAATTTTAAAAACAAACCAAACTCTAAACTTTCTCAGATTAAAAGTCCTGAGACCTGAAGATTGTAATATTCATGTCTGTGAAGCTTTTAAACATTACACTTGAGATCAGTCATGACTTGATATTCAGGTAAATTTTCTTTTCCAAGAAGCTTTTGAATAAGCATATTTTCTCCAAAGTCTCTTTCTGTCTCTTGTTTGTTTGTGAGTTTTTTTTTTAGTATAGATTATTTTAAAGCACTAATTGCATTACATTGGTAACTGCAATATAAAATAGCCATTATTGTTTTGTGAAGCATGGTTGAAATTAGATAGTGGTCCCTTTTAAATTTCATGAGCCTCTCAAAAAACCCTTTAAAAAAAACAAAAAAGCTGCTGAATATTTGAAAAGATATATATTTTACCTTATTGTAGGTTTTGTAAAGTTAGTTTGTAATATTCAGGTGCACTTTTAATGTTAAATTTTGTGTTCAGACTTCCATTATACCACATATTTCTTGGAGGTGGCTCATCACATGGCTGGCTGTCAGTCTTTGTGCTGCAGTGATCCCTTGATATTCTGTTTCTTTCTTGATTTGCCACTATGTTGTATTGGCACTTTCAGTGTAGATATTCTAATTTGGGGAAAACCTCACAAATATGTAATAGAGATTGGTCTCTTTGCATGCTTAATTTCTGCTAGTCAGAGTTTTGCATGGCCCAAACAACAGCTGACCATTTTTATGATATGAGAAAGTGTAGTTCATGACTATCTTTGTCACAACAGCCTTTTTTCCTCCCCTATTCCCATAGATGGATGATACTACTCAAATTATGTAACATTATTTGAAATAATGAATAATGTATTTAAAATAAATTTCTTGCATTTTTTTAATGAGAACACATTGATGTTACAGAGTAGATAAGCTATGGTGGCATTATTGAAGCAAAAACACTGATTCTTTGGAGGGATATCTAGTTGCTGTTTTTATTATTAGCTTTCTCATTTCTAGACAGAATAGTCATCAAGCTGAATAGAAATGTGGTTAAACTTTGCTCATTAGGCTTGCAAGTGACTCTGAATTGTATTTGTGATGGCCTATACACTTTTTGGCTCCCCAAATACCATGAAGGACAAGTTCTCTCTTTCAGGAAAAATAATTTATATTTGTGTATAATATTTTCAACATTAAGTTTGTTGTTATTCTGGAGTTTAGGTGTTGCTTGATAAACCTTTGCAGCAGATCATGAATATGAGTAAGGCTTTGTGTGATAGTAGGGTCCTTATGTGAAGTTAATTATGTTCAGTTCTGGTGAGCAAGCTCAATCAAGTGTGAAATGTGTATTAGCTTTATTTGGTACATTTTTCCTTTACGATATTGAAGTGCTTTAGAACTCTGGTTATCTTATATAAATCATTACCTCAACCAATTGGCATTTGTTCCCCAGCATCTTACTTTAGCTGTAATATGACTTATATGGAATTAGATAGTTTAAACAACAAATGGCACAATGAGATGTTTAGTTACCGATATTCTGGAGAGAACTCTAAATTAGACTAAAAATGACTACCTGTTAAGGCCCATATCTTAACTACCTTCTGTCATAAAGCAGTACATGGCAACCTTTAAGCTACTAGTGAGCTATATATTTTCCCCTATCCTTAAGTAAGCACATGGTGCCAGGCCTGGTAAGCCTTTGTGATTCTCTTATATTTCACTGACCCATAAATAATAAAGCTTAAGTTTATTTTTTTTCATAAAATTGATGGGTGAATCACCTCAGTGTCAAAATCTGAAAATAATTTGACTCATTACAAAGTATATGTGACAGGTTAGTGTCATTTATTTAACAAATGATTATCTTTGTAGATCTTTTTTTTTTTTTTTTTTTTTTGAGACAGGGTCTCGCTTTGTAGTTCAGGCTGGCCCTGAGCTCTCTATGTAGCCCAGGCAAGCCTCGAACTCAGCAGTCCTCCTGCCTCTGCCTCCCCAGTGCTGGGATGACAGGTGTGAGCCACCACGCCTGGCTTTGTAGATCTCATTTTGAAACCACATACTTTTTTCCTTTCTAACTCTAACCAAATGTCATGGGTTGTTTTCATATGAACCACTTTTTCTATATAGTCAGGTTGTTGTCATTGGTGATAGGATATGGCAGTAGATTGAATTGCCCTATTTAATGTTTTGTAAGAGATATTGAAACTTACAGGTTAAATTTTGATCTTCATAAAGATAATAAAGATTATTTTCCTTATTATGGTTCCATAAGAACTAGACCTTCATTAATAATAGTCAGGCCAGTATTATTAAAAACTTGAGTTTAGCCAGACAGTCCATTTAGAAGACTTAAGCTACACAGAAAATGTTTAGAATCCAGTTGCTTTCAAAATGTACTGCAAAGGAAGAAAGTATAACTGTGGTACAAGGAATGCAGACCTCCAGACTCTTTATTTTTAGATTATTTTGTATTCTGTCCTTGAGACTTAAATACAATTTGTGCACATGCTGACTGAAAGAAAAATAGAGAAATTATTTGCATATCTTTTATTCCAAATAGTCTTGCAGTTACCTTTTAAAGAAGCAGACATTAGCCCTATATTATAACTGTGTAGCTGTGTTACGAAGAGGTTAGGAGAGAGGGGTGGGAAGTAGGATCGATGGGCAAGTCCATAGCCTTCAGAGAAATGGTTAAAGATTCTGCCCCATTACAGTAAAAGTGAGTGAAAGGACAGGCATTATGGTAAACTTAGGCCAGCTTCATTTGATAGAAAAATCTTTCACATTGTGAAAGGCTTAATTAATACTGATTTGATCAACAGTGAAACACAAGCTAATTCTGCAACTGTTTGAGGGGTACTTTTAAGGTTTTCAATTCATTTTGAGCTATCTTCATAAAAGTTGAAAAGCAAGCACTTTTAGTTAATCATAGATTTATTGGATATAGGAAATATTTTAATCATAATATTTAATCTTTATTGTTTGAATGTGGAAATGAACTCTTTACTCCATCTTGTAACTGTGATTGAACAGGTTCAAGATGATCTTTTCAACACTGGAAATGACCCTACACACATACCAAAAAAAACCCAAAAACTAAAGCAGTGAGACATATTTAAAGGTCCATACCTCTTAAACTTTTTTAGATTTGTCTTGGGAAAAAAACTTATGAAACTATAACCAGTATTAGTGCAGTCTTGGGTTCCTTGTTCTGCATAATTGCACCCTTTCTCAGGTATGTCCTGAAACATAAATTTTAAAATGATCTCTTTGGAGATTAGAGTCTCAGTGGATAGTGTGTAAGGGGACTGGGGGTGGGGGGCCAGGGGTAGTTGGACACAGGACACTAACACAGTAGAGCAGGGATTTTTAACAGTCAATAGCCAAATAGAATTTCAATCTAGAATATTTTTACCCCCTCAGAATGAGTGAAACAACTCTTATTATTTGGTAAATACCAGGTGCTATACTCCTAAAAGGCTTTCACCCAGGTGACCCTTTTCTGCTTGATGGAAGGGTATATAGTAAACTTTACTGTCACTAGGAAAGCACTTGTCCAAAATGTTTAAATACTAGAAAAGGGATAATTCAGCACTTTTTCTGTTACAACACTAAAGTCTTAATTTATCTTCAGAGTCTTAGGTACTGTAAGTTTTAGGATGATTGTTTAAAAATATAAAACATACAACATAATATGGGGTCAGATCACATTTATATAAATAATTCTTATTTTAACAAAAGACAGTAACATTTTATACCTTTCTAGCAATTCTAAGTGATTGCCTCATTTTCCCCATTTCATTAAGCATTTTGGGCTTAAGAATTTGGAATTTGAGAAAAGGTCAGGGGAAAATTCCCCAAAACAAAGAGTTACATCAGACCATTGTAGGAAAATAAATCACTAGGAAAATGGGTAGGGATTCTCTCCCCCTTGAAATCTTCAGGGAATGAGCAGTATTTAGAATCTTTGGCTGAAATTCAAGCCTTTTACTATGTAAATTTTTCATACTAATTCACTGACATGCTTTTTACATCAGAGGACTGAAATGGATCTTAATGTTTTTAAGTTGTGGAAGGGTATATTTCTAAAATGATGGGGGGATAATTAACTAGGTTAGTATTACCAGCATTAGTAAGTTTAAGGAACTTTAGTATGTAATAGCAAAGTGTTTGATTAAAAGTCTAATCCTATATTGCTAGTCGAAATTAGTTACCTTCTGATCTAGGAAAACTAATAGTCATTGGATATTGATATGCTGTGCTGTCAGAAAACCAGACTAAGATAGAAACCTTTATCTGACTCCCACATGTTGCTTGTTCTAATGGGATGTGTACTTTTACAGCAGTTTGTTGCTGCTTTGAAAAAAAATGCATAAACTCTACCTTTGGAGCGTTTGCGTATAATTCTTTTATTAGCCTCCACTTTAAACTGTCAGACATTGGTATTTTATCAGTCCACATTGTTAAATAAAACTAATGTTCTTAGAAATCCAACTTGTACACACTGTTTAAAAACCCTCAGGGACAGTTTACACACTCTTCTCACTCAATTCAGGTACTTTGATGCTATTCTTAAATTTAACAGTGACTTGTATTTTTCTGTTTTTCTTTTATTTCGACGTGCTGGTAGCACATCTTGATGAATGTCAACTTAAAAACTCAGTTCAGGTATCCAGGTATAACTCAGCCAAACAGATTTTAAAGCTGCATATAACTCTCCAGCACATGGTGCCTCACGCTCTTATAGTGGCATTCTATATATTCAGTTATTACTACTGAACAGATAATATGGGGGTTCCTGTTAACAGTGTATTTTTAATGTGCATAAATGTGTAGGCTGTGCACACATATACATGTGGTTAAACTATATTTTTAAATGCCACTAATAGCCAGCACAATTAAAAGACATTCCTAACTGCTTCTGTAAATTATTAACAGGTGCAGTTCCTCCTTGATGTGGCTCTTGCTTCTTCACCATAACTACTACTAAATTCAAGCACTGGTCCTTGGGTGTCTGACCTCTACATTCTAGTTTATGCAATGTCCTTAGAAAATTCTGTGCACTGGCCACTGTGATGGAACCATTGGGCCAGGAGTGCTTTGAGTTTATCAGTAGTGATTCTGCCAAAGTTGGTGTTTTAACATAAGTATGTAAAATGTCAAAAAGTAAGCAGAGGGTGCCTAACAGCAGACAATTTTGTCAGCATATTTCGTTGCCTTTAAGATGTCATGACAAGTTTCTTCCAATGTGAAGTTCTAATTCTAGTATTTTAGTCCTTTACATCTCTGGTGGTAAGACTTGTCTCTTTAAAAACTCTTCTGTTGTCTGTGGTTAACAAAGTAAGTCATTCCTCTGCTTTGATATTTGATATCTTACATTTAAAAGAAATTCTCTCCATATATAAACCCCATAGCCTTTGAAGATAAGGAAAATGGCATCTTTCAATTTCTAGAAGTTCAAGTGTCATGCAACAAAACAGGAACCCCCTTAACTCTTATGGACCTCATTTCAATATACTGTTTACAGTTTGACGGAATTGTATAATTTAGTATTTCTCTTGTACTGTAGTTTATATTTATTTACAGATTTTTTTGTACTGTGTGATTTAAACTTTTTGTTCCTTGCTATGATCAATGTTTATGTAGTAGAGCACTTATGATCACAAACTAAGTTTTTTGATTTGATTGCACTACATTAAATTTTTTAAATGCAGTTCTGATTTTTGACTGGACTAAAATAAGCTGTGTCTTAATGTATGTGATGAGTACTTAAAATTTTAATCCATGTGGTCCCCCCTTTTTCTTTTTTTGCATTGTATGTCAAAAGCGCTAGTTCTTTCGTGCATGTGTAAATCTAATGGTTCCATTGTATTATTTGACCATGACATTTTGGAGAAACATTCCCAGCTGTAATGTTGTGTATGGTAGTTCTCACTGGATGCTAGACTTTCAGAACCACTATTCTTCTAATAAATTTTGTTGTGAAAACTGTTTTAAAAGCTTGGCTTCTACTTCTTAATGCTTTTTAAAGAGATTTACAAAAGGGATAAGAGAAATATACAGTAGATTGTGCATGTAATGAGAATTGATAATTTTTATAATCATTTCTTTCCAGATAAAGTGTCTTAGACTACTAGAAGTTGCTCTTACAAAACTGTAGTTCAGTGTTTGAGTGCTATACTGCTTTGGATGGAACTCAGCATCTTTTTACGAATTTAGTGATTCCTCTTGGATTACCTGTGTCTTCTGGCTAAATGTAGCTTTTCCTAGTTTTCCTAAGTTAAAATTTTCTGCTGAGATTGCTGTCCTGAAAAAGAATAACTGTTTGGTAATTTTGGTTTGTACGTTTTTTCCAGTCACAAGTACAAAAGCAACATTGTCATTTAAGGTTATGACAGTACTTCTGGTTCTTGAAAGGATGTTTATAAACATTTATATTACAGTGTTTGGAAACTAGATGTAAAGCAACTCTTTTAGAAAGTGGTTCTTGTAAAGTGGTTAGAGAAGTAGTTGAGTTGTAGTTCCTAAAGATTGGAAAATAACCAAACTATTTTAGAAAGCTGCTTTTTCATGTTCAAAATACAGTTACATGTAAGCAGATATTTTATATTCAAAGATGAGGCTGTTGTGATTAGTTGTTTTAGTTTATCTTGTAGTTAATAGTTTTTGTCTTAGACTAGCTGTCGAGCAGTTTTAGCCTTTGGTCATATGTTTGTAAAAATAAAAATTTTTCTTGGTATTATAGGTATATTCATTGGCTTCATTTGTTCTTTTCATTCACTTATACCATGTATTTATAGAATATTTTTCAGGAAAAACTAGTTATTCTTTGCAAATGTCAAACAGGTAGCAGTTTGATTCTTGTCATTTTTTGCCATTCTAAACTGGTGTCTACGTAGTATAGATTTTACAGACACATATAGTAGGACTGTGGTCTGACATCTTATAACTGAATTTGCTTTAGTAATCCTATCTTCGGATTGTATTTTGTTCTTTAATTATGGCCCTATTTAGAGAAAGGATATTTTAAACCAGAGCTTTTTTTTTTTTTTATCTGATTCTGCTGTTTTGGAATTAATTCTGAGTCCTTATGTCTTAACAGGTGTGGGATACAGGGAAATTCCATTACAGAACAGAACTGGAGTTGCGCGAGGGAAATGAAATGGAAAAAATGCAGAAGCAGTTGTTTATGCCACATACTGAGCTATAGATTTTTTTCCCTAAGAACTGAATTTTTCTCACCATACATTTGTATTCAGATGTAAAAAGCATACTTAGGTTAGATGATGTTAGATTTGTAGTTAAATGAGCTACAGTAAATTGTTATTTTATATTCAATGTCCACTTTATTATTGTTTGCTTAGCATTTTAACGATTTTATTCATCATATTTACCTTACAAGTTGTTGAACTTGCTGTTTGAGAGAATATAAGTATTAAACTGTATTTAAAATTTAAATAGAAGGCTTATTTTTAGAAGTTAGTGAGGAAAATATTTTTGAAACAAAACATTGCTTTTTAAAAATGATTGAGGATCGCGCCTGTCATCCCAGCACTCGGGAGGCAGAGGCAGGAGGATTGCTGAGTTCGAGGTTTGCCTGGGCTACATGGTGAGCTCAGGGCCAGCCTGAACTACAAAGCGAGACCCTGTCTCAAAAAAAAAAAAAAAATTGGGGAATATTTAACATTTTAAGCCATGGTTTTGTTAGAATTCACCTAGAATTCGGAAAGTAAGCAAAACCATCAAAACTTGTAAGTATTGGAGTGGGGAATGTAGTGATAAGAGTATTTGCATTACATGTCTTACAGATTTTATAAGTAGGTGAGAATACTATTTTTAGTTTTAAAATATTAGTCATCCTTATTTTTTAGCTTAGTGTATTAGAAACATCACTCCTTTTTTTTGTCTGTAAACAGTCTAATTCTTAAAGACTCTTAGATGTGAAACAAATGGGCACACTGAACAATACAGTAGCAGCCCTTGAATAATAAGGTCTTAGAAACCCAGCTGATATCTTTGCATTGCAGTATATTCTAAAATGAGAAAAAAAAGGGATCAGGATATCATTTTAGATGTTGTTATGAACTTTTTTTTTTAATGAGTTGAGTATCAATGTCCTCGACTCAGTATACAAGGGCCTGAGTTTGATCCCTGGTATTATTTTTTAAAAATATGAATATGATGATACTTTTCACAAAATGAGCTTGTACAGGCAGTTTTAAATTTTTTAAATTATTATTATTATTATTTTTTGAGACAGAGTCTCGCTTTGTAGTTTAGGCTGGTGCTGAGCTCACTATGTAGCCCTGGCAAGCCTTGAACTCACAGCAGTCCTCCTCCTGCCTCTGCCTCCCACGTGCTGGGATTACAGGCCTGGGTCACCACACCCAATATCATATCATTGTATGTTATTACCAGGATCGAACCAGGGGCCTTGGACTTGCTAGGAAGGCAGCGGAACCACTGAGCTAAATCTCCGGCCCAGTACTTTTTAATTTTTAAGTTCTATTAATTCACAGTTTATCGTTTTCTTGGATTCATGATAGTTCTACCCATCTAAAGGTTCATCGTATACAATCATTCTGAATTAGAACCAGCCTATTAAGAATACATGTACATGGATCCTACACTAGAACCACTGAATTATTTTATGAAATTGAGACTTAGCTCAGTGGCACTGCACTGCCTCACAAGCACAGGATCCTGAGTTTGATCCCCAGGACAGGGGATGGGACACTTAAACATGTTAAGTATTTTCTAAGTATTCCACAGGAAGATTTTTGATTATTTTTTAAACTGTGGTTTAAGAAAAACACATAACAAAATTCACTATCTTAACCATTTTCAAATACATGATTCTGTAGTGGACAACAACACATTGTTGTACAACCTCAGGAGGTCTCTGTTAACCAGTTGACTAATAGGGCTCTTGATTCCTTTGTATTCTTTCATTTTTGCAATGAAATGCAAAGAATTTTGGGAGCTTAGAACATGTCCCTTCCAGTACAATGAGCTGCCCCTCGTGATTACGAACCTTTATACTTCAGATGTACCATTCTGGCAGTCTTGATTCAGCCTAGAATTAGAATAAGGGATTTCCCCTACAAAACATCTTTTAGATTTTTTAACTGATTAAATCTCAAACTAGTTTGACTCCTCTAAACTTAACATTGTCAGGGTGAAAATGAAATCTGTATTAGCAGTAAAGAAATTTCATTTGAAACATTACTAAGGAATGCCTTCATAAAGAAAATTGGTCTTGAAGAATAGGCAGAGAAAAGAAGGGGAGACCTCAAGTTTGAGAGTGATTTATAAGCCTGACTTGAAATCCCAGTCCCTGAACTCTCTTACTGTATGAACAGTTATTTAGTACTTCTGAGTCTGTCACATCTGTAAAAGGAGCCTATACCATCTAGCTCATTGCTGGAGGCTTAAACGAGGTCCTATATGTAAAATACTTAGCACTAGCTCAGGCTCTACAAGTGTCTACACATGAAAGCTCCTGGCATGTGTTCTAATTCAGTTCAAGGTATCATGAGAGTGAGAAATAATCAGACTGTAATATAAATATATATATATATATGATATACACACATCAGCCTGTATATATTATATAGAACTTTGAGAGAGAAACAGGTGTGTTTATATTACTGAGGCACAGGAGCACCAGTCTTGTTTTAAGTCTTTAGTCAAGGATGTAAATATGTTGGAACTGATTAAACCCTGAAATGCTTTATTTTGCAATGCTCTTTTAGAAGAATGTAATCAAATACTAATCTTGTTTCTTTTCAAAGACTAAAGTAGAACCAGTCGTGGTAGTACTCACCTGAAATCCCAGTACTAGGGAAGCTGAGGCAAGAGGGTCACTGTTAATGTCATTTTATATAGTCTGTCCTTCCTTCCTTCCTTTTCCTTCCTTCCTTCCTTCCTTCTTTCCTTCCTTCCCTCCCTCCCTCCCTCCCTCCCTTCCTTCCTTTTTTGGTCGTACCAGGGATTGAACTTGGGCTGTACAGTATTTCTTATTCTGATGAGTTTGAGGCCAACCTGGGCTACATACTAAGTTCAAATACAGCCTAAATTACAGTGAGGCCCTGTCTCTAAAACAAAATAATTGAGTAAAAGTTGTTCACAACCAGGAGATACTAAAGATTAAAATTTTTTTAAGTTACATAAAATTTAACTTTTTGTGTATTTTTTCCAAGGCTTAAATTTCACATGCTTTGAATGCTGTAGTTTTTTTTAAAGTATGAATAGCAGTTTAGTAATACAAGAGCTGTGTGAGTTAATGTAGAAATGTGCGTTTATCAAAACTTTAGTTTGCTAATGGAAGAACTTTGAAATTCTGCCATTTAATATGATTTCATTTTTATCAGATAGAAATTATGTGCATTTGAAACCAACAGGTCAGATTATAACTGACATAGTTCAGAAATGTTCCTTTCAACATCATTTTTATTTTTTGTCTTAGAGTTGGGGGGTTGATGTTTTGGGGGAGGGAGTTATTTTGTGTTTGGGGGGAAGGTCTCCATGTAATTTAAGCTGGCCTTGAACTGACAGTGTAGCTTTTGGCTGGCCTGGAACTTTTAGCAGTCCTGCCTCAGCCTCCCAACTGCTGGGATACAGAGGTGGGCAACTATACCCAGCATTTTAAGGTATTTTTACCAGAATACCTTACAGTATAACTTCAGCTAGAGAGAGATGAATTCTAAAGAAAGTAACAGATTCTCTGTAGAAGTCTTCTAAACTAGACACACAGATTTTGTTGCAAGATCAATTTTTTTTTTTTTTTTTTGAGACAGGGTCTCGCTTTGTAGTTCAGGCTGGCTCTGAGCTCACTATGTAGCCTAGGCAAGCTTTGAACTCAGCAATCCTCCTGTCTCTGCCTCCCGAGTGCTGGGATTACAGACGTGAGCTACCACGCCCGGCGCAAGATCAATTTAATGACTCAGCATTTTTTAAAAAGAGAAAATGTATTTATGAAAACTTGTATACCATCATACACATGTACATTATAAGTGAAATATGTGTTTTGGGTCGCTTTGTACATTTTTTATTATTTTAGGCTGTGTGCCAAACAGTAGTAGTTTTTAAAAGCCATTATCTACATACTTTTCTATGCTAGTGTTCCTGGTATCTTGAGGGTACATGGGGAATCCATAAGTGTCCCTGTTTAACACTACATGCTCAGTGTCTGACCTTCAAAATTGCCTTCTTTTTTCTTTTGTAAATTGAGACAAAAATTACACATTGATGGGGTACCATGTGATATGCTAATATATGTGTAAACATCTGTCAAATTAGGTTAAACATTTCTGTCTCTTCAAACATTCATGGTGGCTAACTATTGTAATCTGAGAACTTGGGAGGCTGAGGCAAGAGGGTCACTGTGAGTTCAGGGCCATCCAGGGCTACATAATGAATTCAATCCCAGCCCAAACTAGTAAGCAAGACTGTGTCACCAAAAAAATAAATGAATAAATAAATGAAAATATTTTCTTGTAGCTTTAAAAAAAAAGTACGGTACATATTTTATTTTCACTATGTAATGGAGCACCAGAACTGTAACTGAAGCCCCCCCCCCACTTTGAGGACTTTTTGACTGAAAGCAGTTTATTACATGACAAATCGTGTAAGTTTTAGAATGTCAGATTTGTGCTTTCACGAGACCAGTATTATATCACTCAAGGATTTAACTTCCAGTAACTGTACTTTTTTAAGTTTTGCCATCCAATCCAAAATCTGTCTTTTATAGCCTCTGTTTAAATCCTTTTGTTTAAATTATACCAAATGTTAATATATTTTTCTCCTTCTATAGTGTTACCCATTAAATGGTAGAGTTAGGGATAAAAATCAGTCTAGTTGGGAAAAAAATCTTTAAAAAATAGTTGCAAATATCTGTCTACGAGACTTACATTCCTGGAGAGGATACCAGGCATTGAACTGTGGTGTCTAGTGGCCCCTGCTTGACTCCCTGCTCTCCCAAGCAGTCTGATTATATTTTGGCTCCCTAGGCACATCCTAGATGGCAAACCTTTTAGCGATGAGTGCCCAAGCTGTAACACAAAATCCTCTTAGTTATCAAAAAGTGCTGGCACTGCACTTAAACCCAAACACTGAGGGTTTAGTGTAGAGAAAAGCATTTGTCCCATACGTTCACCACCACTGGCCTAAAGGTTGACAGCATGTTAAAAAGTGACCGCAAGCATGGGCGTGGTGGCACATACCTGTACCGCTAACACTAGTGAGGCTGAGACCGGAAGATCACCTCAAGCTCAAGGCTTGACCACATACCAATACCCTGTCCTAAAACACAAAACAAAAAAGTGACAATGAGAATCTCCTTGATAATTTTTTAAATTGTAATTCAATAAAATTGACAGTCTGATTACAGTAAAAAATAAGAGATGCAGTACACCTTTACATTTATCTTATTTAGGAAATCTGTTCTGAATAGTAAGTAGTCTCTTTGGAATATTCAGCCCTGTGATACAAAAGAGCTAATAAAATATGATTTCATGCCCACTAAGTACAGCTTGAATACTTCTGTCCCCTAGATTAGATTACTTATTTGTAATTGATGAACCTTTTGTTCTGCCCTGCTTTGAGTAAACTTGGTTAAGACTATGAATTTAGGTGCCTTTTGTTTCTTATCAATAGTCATAAGTGCCATTCCACTGCGTTGTACTTAAAAGGTACCGTTTTGGGCCGGAGGGTTAGCTCAGTGGTTCCGGTGCCTGCCTCGCAAGCACAAGGTCCTGAGTTGGATCCCGGGTAACCACATACAATGCTGGGCGTGGAGACTCAGGCCCACCAGCAATCAACACCACATACCACAGTGCCGGGCGTGGTGGCTCATGCTTGTAATCCCAGCACTCGGGAGGCAGAGATAGGAGGATTGCTGAGTTCGAAGAAGCTTGCCTAGGCTACATAGCTCAGAGCCAGCCTGAATTACAAGGTGAGACCCTGTCTCAAAAAAAAAAAAAAAAAAAGGTACCATATTGTCATCAATAATGGTCGCTCCTTGAGATCCCCCTTACATGGTGAAAAGGTAGACCCTAAATTTCTTCGACATACACATATCCTCCATGATTATGATCTTGAGAAGGGCTCATTTTCTTAACTTCAGTTTTGAGAATTGCCTCTTCTAACCATATCTAGATTCTATCTAAATTCAAATTCAGATCATTTAGAATTCAACTATCAAAACACATTAAACTACCTGATTTTAAAAGGTTGCCTTCCTTTCTGTGGAAAACTTTATTTTTCACAACCTGTGTTACTTTTGTCTACCTTTTTACTATTTCTCCTAGCCAGTTCAGTACTTTAGAAGTACAACTATGTATGGTTGAGGTACAGCTTCATAGAGAGTGAAAAAAATATTTTCACATCCTTGCGCACTTTGTCTACTAGGTATACACAGCTCTGTCATAACCTCTGCCTGTCCCCCATCCAGATGTGAGATAGCCAAAGACAGATGTGTACTTTGCAGCATAGACCAAGAACTTGTCAACAGACTTACCAAATCCCGAATACACTTAGTTTCTGTGTTTAAAAGGCCCCAAATGAGGAAGTAGGGTAAATCATTTCAGGTGATGTCCGGCAAAAAAAAAATACAACTTGTGTGCTATGAAGGGGAACTGAGAATGTGTTTTGCTTTCTATTAAAGAATCAAGCCACACACTGTTTCAAGCTTTCATACCCCCTTCTGTTTTCTGGCAGTACCTTTTTCTGCTATTAAGATTCACGCCCTTCCAAACATCCTTCATGATCAGTGTTGATCTCATTCAGTCCTTTGTCACTGATACTGCCCATCAAGCACTCTTCCAATATTTAGGTATTGATGAGAGTACATGAACACATCATTCCCAAATGCAAGGCTCTGAAACTTGTTACTTCATTTCTCTGCCACGTCTCTTCTCTATTTGATCTTTGATCCTAAAATAATGTAAGCTTTGGCCATACACTATATTAACCACAAGGGTGCTTTCCTTTAGGATTTTAAGTATCACAGCATTGACTCAATAGGTGAGTTCAGTGGTGTCTAACCTCTGATCTAGAAAAACATCATTGAGTAAATCATTAAAGACAGGATTGTGAAACAACACATCCTTTCTAACCCTGCCTTTAAAGTTTTTATGAATATTATCTTACTCTCTTACCACACCCTTCAGAATTAGGCATTGAGTTGAAGATAAAGTGCTCAAGGTCATACAGGCCATTTTTACCAGGAAGATAAACTAATTGGACTAGTCGAAAGTTAGGTTCCCCTTTTTCTTTTATAGCTCTTCCTCCAGTTAACCAATCCCAGTGATCTTACTGTATACTTTAGTGGCTCCGATGAAGTGCAGTACTTCCGCTTAAAAATAACTCATTTACCCATTACACTGAGTCCTTTTGTTGAGCATTGAATTCAGGTGATTTCAGTGTCCAAGATGGATTTTTATTCTTGTAAAGATCTTATCTAGTCAGGTGTGAAGGACATGATATGATAGGACTATAATCATTAAACTAAAATACTGCTGCTTAGGTTGTATTGGGAAAATGGTCAGGACAAATCACTTCTCTCTGAATACCCTACCAGCTGGTTACGTAAATTAAATGCTGTCTTATACTCTAATGCTGTTGTCAAATGTTAGTAAAAGCAAAAATAAGGACTTAAAACCAGTTAACTCTCTTTGGTTGGGTTTTTTTTTTTGTTTTTTGTTTTTTTGTTGTTCTTTTTAGTTTTTTGAAACAGGGTCTTGCTTTGTAGTTCAGGCTGGCCCTGAAGTCACTATATAGCCCAGGTTAGCCTCAAATTCATAGCAGTCCTCCTGTCTCTGCCTCCCCAGTGCTGGGATTACAGGCGTGAGCCACCATGCCTAGTATTGTGATATGAGGTACCAGGGATCGAACTTGGGATTTTGCGCTTGCGAGGCAGACAGTGGAACCACCAAGCTACATCCCTGGCTCAGTTAACTCTATTTTTAAAAAACATGAGTAGTGTAGGATATGTTAGTTCACATTTGTAATCCCAGCACTGATAGTGCGGCAAGAGGATCTGTACAATGTCAGGGCCAGTCTGAACCACATAGCAAAATTCTGTCTCAAAAGAAATTTTTATAATAAAAACACAAACAGTAATAAAATTAAATTTCAAGAAGTTGAATTTAACTTTTAGAACTAAATACTCAGAAGATAAAATTTCATCAAAATTCAGGTCCTTTTGAGGAAAATTTTAGAAAGAAATCAAATTAGATAGGAAGCTAGATAATTAAGAGGCACAGCCAAAAGCAATTTTATTACAATAGTTGTAAAGTTAGCTATTATATCAGGGCCCTTTAATGATACCTGAGCAAAGGTTAGTATTAATGTGAAGGTTCTCAGTTATAAGTGAATCTTCTGATGGACTCATACCTATTATCCAGATTGCCTGCCAAATATCTCAGATCCCGAACTTTGAAAACAACTCATTATGAACTGATTAGAACTGAACAGATTCATACACACCCCAGTAACTACCAGCTTTGTTGCTTATGTTTCTGGCTCAGTAAATGCTGCTGCCCAGCAAAGCCAGCCAGGAAGTACCCACGGCGTTCTCTTTCTCTCTGTTCTGTTTTGCTGAGGAAAACCTGAAATGTGGTCCCTTACTTACACTCAGGCCTGTATCTGCTAGGGAGACTTAAGACTATGACAAGAAAAATTAAGTCAATAAAAGATAAAAATTGTAGAATATATACAAAAATTCTTAGAATTGCAATGAATTTTACAGACCACTATCCCTTAGGATTCTAAGAAATGATATAATTAATCCAGGCAGGGATAGTTTCACCTGGCCAGTGATGACCTGGTAAGGTACCTTTCCACCTGTTCCAAGGTTGATCAACACATTGTCTCCAATCCTTTTTACCCAAAAGAAAACATGAGAATACCTTCTGTTGATAATATTTTCTGTCATCCCAGGTTTGCAGTTTTTGTTTCCTAGATTTTCCCAACCACTGCTCTTCATTTCTTCTTATATATAGCTGGTGTAGCTAGCTTGTATCAGCTTCTCCGTCATCTATCTGCTGTCTTACACGGCTCCAGTTTAGAGTTTTAGGGTCCTAATAATACTTCTTTATGCTTTAGGCAAGAATGTACCTCTTCTTGCTAGAGGCTATGAAATACTGGCCTATGGTTGTATTATAAAACATGGGACAATGGCAGAGCCAAGTCTCACAGACATAAAGAAGTTAGATGTCACACATGGATAGCTCGTTATTGTTACTTATTCTGTGCAGGCAACGCTTTAATTTCCCTCAAAGTGTTCTGTCCTCTTACCGAGTTCGTGCCTTGATTTCCTTTAACTCCAGTCGTATTAACTCCCAAGACCCAAAATTTGATTCTAGAAGATAGCTATTGTTGGTATAACACAGCCAGTTTTTACAAAGACTTAGATAATATCTGTGCTTCATAAATTGGGAAGAACAGTTTATCTCTTTAGGTTTTGTCTTTAATAAGGTACTGTGATATTTGTTCATCTTTTTTGGTGACTTTCACCAGCCTTTTCCCTCTTTTTGTGTGTTTCTGAAATATACTTGAAATACATGTTTCAATGCATTCGAAGTCAGTAGTATCCCATTTACTTTAGTCATCTTTCTCAGAAAAACACATCAGAAATACATCCAAGAACTAGGAATTCAGGAATAAAGGTTTCTGAGGAGGTAAAGTTGTTAGAAAATCATGTACTCATAAAACCATTCCTCGAACCCCTCATTCAGAGCTATTTTGTTTCACTTACAGTCCCACTTTAACTCTTGAAAATATTTTCAAGTACACACTACCAAAGGTAAAAGTAAGGCTGCTAAGATTAGCTGCTATTGGGAAGTGAAAATTTGTAATAAAATATAGATGACTAAATGTCTTTTTTAAATTTAGAGAGTCAAATTTACTTGAATAGCTCCCAAAACTCAGTATTTTTTAATTCAGTGCACTAAAAATACTTAACTTCAGTTTTCATTCACAAGGTAATGATCCTGATGATAAAGAAAAAAACAAATGTTTTGAGATCATGTAATTTTTTAGCGATTTCCATATTTTAAAAATTTTGGTATGATGACACATGTGTAATCCCAACTACTTCAGAGGCTGAGGCAGGAGGGTCACAAACTTGAGGCAAGCTCGGTCAATTTAGCAAGACTTTGTCTCAAAAAATGAAAAGGTAGCTGAGGATTTGCCTCAGAAGTGGAGCACTTGCTTAGTATGGATAAGATACTTGGTTCTGTTTCCTTTTTTGTTATTTTTGTTTTTGTTTTTTTGAGACAGGGTCTCACCTTGTAGTTCAGGCTGGCCCTGAGCTCACTGTGTAGCCCAGACAAACCTTGAACTCAGCAATCCTCCTGTCTCTGCCTCCCGAGTACTGGGATGACAGGCGTGGGACAGGCGTGGGCCACCACGCCCGGCACCGTGGTATGTGGTATTGATTGTTGGTGGGCGTGAGTCTCCATGCCCAGCATTGTATGTGGTTACCAGGGATTGAACTCAGGCCCTTGCGCTTGTGAGGCAGGCGCTGGAACCACTGAGCTAAATGTCCAGCCCCTCGTTTTTTGTTTTTTAAGATAGGGTCACACTCTAATTCAGTCTGGCCAGGTTGGCCTTGAAGTCATGCCAGTCCTCCTGCCTCAGCCTCCTGAATGCTGAGATTACAGGTGTGTACCACAGTGCCTAAATCAGTTTCCAGTTTTTTACTTGAAGTATAAACTTAATCTAGAAAGTTTACCTCTTTAGATGGTAAGAAAGGATTGATGTACAACCTTGATCCCCAACTCATTTTTATTGAACCAGGCTTCATTTGGCAACAGTGATGGTGACTAATGGTTGTAGGTTTTCTTTTGCATCAACCCTAAGTGTCAGATGAGGCAGTTATTCAACTAAGACCCAAAATGATTAAGTATTGGGGGAAAGGTCACAAATAATAAATGACAGCACTCTCCCCCGGTGTCTTACATGTACTGTGTCCTATAACTGTGCTGTTGCTGCCACCTGGTAAACACAGTCCCTAAGTCCCTTCTGGAAAGCTAGGAGGATCTGTCAGCACAGCCTTCTGCTTGCTGCATGAGCTTCAGTGTGCGCTGTGGGAGGAGTCAGTTGAGCTCCCTCGCACATCTCATTGCATCCAGTGTTCGGCGTGACTCGGCAGTCCTCATCCAGGCTCTGGTGTTCTCAGCCTGTTCCAAGAAGAAAGTTTCCCATTCTTGCAAAACAAGAGGAGTTTATTCCTTTCTAGGGTGATGTTGTATTTTAATTTTTTTTAATTGAAGAACATGTGTATATATACTATAAGGAGGCCAGTGAGTTTTTCTCATTGCTTTTGGTCTTTTCTTCCTTGGTGCATTTGGGCCTCGCTGATGGCCTGTGTTTCAGAGTACTCCATCTCTGTGAAATTTTTGTAATATTGCAAAATTATGTTTTTCTTGATCATAATTCAGTGACCAGTGTTGAATTTGAGGTAGGTTTTTGCTAAAATATTATTGGTGTCTCAGTCTGGTTCAACCTAAGTTCTTTCAGAAATCAATGGTACTACTGAGTGAAATTGCTGTATTGCTAGTGCCTAGGTTAGTTGGCTAGTTTGGTTTTTTGGCTTTCTGTTTGTAGGTTTGTTGTGGTGGTGGTGGTGGTGGTTGGGGTGGTGGTGGTGGTGGTACCAGGGATTGAACTCCAGCCTTTGTGCTTCCAAGGTAGACGCAGTAGTACCGCTTGAGCTAACTCCCTGGCTGGTTGGTTTGGTTTGTGTTAAGATGACTTTCAGCATCTTTTTCACCATTCAGTCTTTAAAATCTCCCAGAGTTAGGAACAGAGAAACTAGAACTATCTGAGCACATGCTCTTTGTGGTTTATACTTTATGTGTGCTATCTAATATCTCACAACCCTCTCTTGAGATACCGTTACTCAGTCATACAGCTGAGGAAGCCAAGGATGAGAAAGATTAAGTAACTTGCTTGAGATCCTGTAAATAGTACATGTCAGAGCTAGAACTGAAATCGAGGTGGCTCATATTCCACAGCCTGTAATTGTGCTTGCAGCGGCGGAGGGGGCAAGGTAGAGAACAGTGCAGGCTGTCTGGGTAAGCCTTCTTACAGGCAGTTCATGACTGAGAGGTCGAAGTCAGAGTCGGAGAAAGAGAAATAGAAAATACGATCAAACATCTGTTCACACGCTTATTAAACTGCCTTTTGCTGTGCTTCACACTCAGGTCACAGTCTCCTGTGGAGTTAAATCCAGAGAGAGAGAAATTGAGAAGTTGTGTCAAACTTGAGGATAGCGGAGCACCCCAGCCACACGAGCCTAGTAAAACCCAGACATTGCAGGCTTGTACCGCCGTACCCAGCTCAAAACTTTTGACTGGGATTAAACTCTTGCAGGAATTTCACTTGTAGCTTGCGTCTAGTGTCATCTTTTCCTGCCCCCACCCCCAGATTGTCTGCGTCAAGCTGTAGGAATTTGTCCTATATATTTTAGGAAATTAGTTGAAAGATGTTCTCTAATGTCAAATGACTTCTTATGGATGATTGTAAAGTGTGTATTGAAAGTCCGAAGAATGTGATCGGCAGGGTTTTGCCTTACAGGAGCATTGTGCCTTGCATTGTCTCACCATGTTGTTTACCCTGTGACTTCATATCTGTTTCCTGACTTCAAAGCTAGTTAAGACTTGCTTGTCACTCATCTGTTTAATATCCCTCAAGTATGCAATTACTTGTTTCTGTTGGTTCATGCCCAGGAAAAAGATAAAAAGACTCCCACACTACATTTACCAATTGTTCACCCAATTGGTTTTACTAACAAATCATTTTAACCACTTGCAGTCCAATAATTTATATACAAGATGACCAAAAGTTGTATATTTTTTCATTAATTTTTATAAGATAATAGGAAGTTTAAAAATGGGAAGTTTCTCTAATTTACTCAATACAAGAATCAACTGAAGGACCGGAGATTTAGCTCAGTGGTTTGGTCCCTGGTTCAGTCTGGGGTGGCCACGTGCAACAGTGCCACAAACCACAGTGCTGGGCGTGGTGACTCACGCCTGTCATCCCAGCACTCGGGAGGCAGAGGCAGGAGGATTGCTGTGAGTTCAAGGCTTGACTGGGCTACATAGTGAGCTCAGGGCCAGCCTGAACTGCAAAGTGAGACCCTGTCTCAAAAAAACAAACATCAACTGGAGCCAGGGATGTAGCTCAATGGTTCCGACGCCTGCCTCACAACCACAAGATCCTGAGTTCAACCTCTGGTACCAAAAAAAAAAACAAAACAAAACAGAGCATCAGTTAGCTCAGTGGCGTTATGTCTGTCTCTCAACGTTCAAGCCCCTGTATCACAAAAATAAAAATCCTCTGATTGAAATGACACTTCCCCAAATGATACTAAGATAGTGCATAAACACACAGTGATTAAAACTATTAATTTCACTAAGTACTCCTAAATCAAAACTTACAGTACAGTCTGGGTGAATTTATGTCAGTGTTGTAGATTATTTGATAGGAATGCCTAGGCCTAATGTAGAAGTGTGGGTTATGCATCCCTCATCCAAAATTCTTGGGACCAGAGTGTTTTTGACTTGATTGATTTTTTCAGATTTGAGAATATTGGTGTATAATAATAAGGTATCTCGGAAGAGGGATGCAAGTTTAAACACAGAATAATTTGTTTCATGTACACCTCATGCACATAGCATAAACATAACCTTATATAATATTTTTGATTTTTTTGTTTTTGTTTCTTCTTTTTTTGTTTTTGGGACAGGATTCACTGTGTAGTCCAGGCCAGCCTTGAACTGACTGTATATGATCAGGCTGGCCTTAAAGTCACGATCCTCCTCCCTGAGACTTCTGAGTCCTGGGATTTCGGGTGTGCATCCCATGTCCAGCTCTATATTTTAAAATAGGTCTGTACATGAACTTTCACGGTATGGAAATTTCCCCTGTACTATTACCATCAATCAAAAATATTTCCTATCTTAAAGATTTTCAGTTTGAGGATGTTCAATTAATAGTGTTGCTAAAATTGTATTTTGGGGGAAATTATCTTTAATTTTTTTTCTGTAAGATGAAAAGGTTTTTTCTGAACTATCATTTAAGTCTTAAGAATATTTTCACAAAAATTGTGACTGTAAGCTTGCCTTTGAATTAGGTATTTTATTGACTCAGAAGTTATGTGGTGAATTTAGAAGCAGTTTTGGCCATAGTGCCTATTCTTTTTACAATATAATTAACATCTGGTGAATTTTAAAATGTAAAAGTGGCTCTTTAGAAAATGATCATACTAATTCCTTCTTTCTCTTTGTCCATCTAGTGAGAACTCAACAGAAACACTAGCAGTAGATTCTAACAATCAGTCGAAGTCCCCCCTGGAGAAGTTTATGGTCAGACTCTGCACTCATCATCAAAAGCAATTCATTCGTGTTCTGAGCGACCTGTACACTGAGTCTCAGCCAGACACTGAGGACCTGCAGCCTTTGGATTCTGGAGCAATGGATGCATCATCCTGCAATGCTGGCTGTGCCCAGCTAAGCAGCAGATATAAGGAGAATGATGCTATGTGCCTCGACAGGAAGTCTCCTACTTCTGTAGATTTATTCAGAGACTCACTGAGCTCTCGCAGCTCTCTGCGTATGACAGAACAGACACTGAGGGAGCCTCCTCCTGAGACAAACTGTACGGATGGAAGAGAGAATGCCTTGACCTTTGTCCAGAAAGACTCCTCTGAACTTCTACCCATTCAGCCTAGTTCTGGCAGTTCAGCAGACAGTTCCACTCTGGGATACCTCACTGCATCTAATTCCTCCCCATTCAACTCCCACTACAACTCTAAAAGTCTGGAGGGGCAAACCACTGGACAAGAAAAAGACCCAGCTGTGACAGCATGTGAGGATGGTAAGAACTACATTCAGAGTTCAGCTTTAGTAGAAAGTCTAATTGCAGTAAAAGTGGCTGAGAATAGTGAGGAGGGCAATAGCTGTGTTGTTTCTCAAAGAAATTCATTCAGAGCTTTATCAGAAGAGACATGGGACTCAGGGTTTATGGGGAACTCACCTAGAACTGCTGACAAAGAGAATGCTTTACAGTGCAGCTCAAAAACACCATTGCACCAGAATTTAGAGGCAGATGAACAAGATACAAGGCCAAAGCAAGAGAACCATCTTTACTCACTAGGAAGAAGTAAGGTGGGTTACCAGTCACATCCCAGTGACAAGGGCCAATTTGATCATTCCAAAGATGGTTGGTTAACCCCCAGCCCCATGCCAACTGTACACAGAGCATCTAATGGACATTCACGAACCAAGGTGATACCAACTTCCATCAAGACAGCTCGGAAAAGTAAAAAAGCATCAGGGTTAAGGATAAATGATTATGATAACCAGTGTGATGTTGTTTATATCAGTCAACCAATAACAGAATGCCACTTTGAGAATCAAAGATCCATGTTATCGTCTCGGAAAACGGCCAGAAAGAGCACTCGGGGATACTTTTTTAATGGTGATTGTTGTGAGCTGCCAACTGTCCGCACACTGGCCAAAAATATACACTCCCAGGATAAAGCAAGCTGCTCCTTACTGGCATCAGAGGCTAGTAATATGACTCCTAAGCAGACCCTAACAATCTCAGCCCCGAGGCATATAATAGATGTGCAGCTTCCCAGAGAAGATAACCTCGAAGAACCATCTAAGGAAATAATTTCCTTCAAGGAGGGGGACAGAGACACTTTATCTGCAGAAAAGTCTGAAAAGCCTGAAGTACTCCCCACAATAAATGAACCAGATCCCAGCATCTCTCCTAGGTCGGGAGAGACAGCAGGCCCCAGCCTAGTGTGTCCTTCGCCTGTTTGCCTCGCTGAAGACGATGTGCTGGAGGACAGAACCATAATCTCAGCTCCCACAGCAAGTGTCGTGTCTCTCCCTGAACAAGTCCAACAACCAGATGTGGAGGAGATAAGTGTACTCCAGGACTGTCACTTGGTTTCCCCAACTGAAAGCATTTCTGGGGGAGGCAGCGAAGAAGTCCCTTGTGGGCCTCAGTCTCCTCCTGAAGTAGTCAGTAAAGAGGAAGATCCCCTGTGCTCAGAAACTCAAAGTTCTGTGGGCTGGGAACCTCCCCTGAGTCTGGAACAGACTGAGTACAAGCAGAGCTTTGGTTCTGAGGTTGGGACTGGACATACTCAAGAGCTACATACTGAACCGCTACTGAAAGCAAATAGCATTTTTCATAATGAGAAGCCTGGTGAGATGGAGGAACGTGAGGCAACATGTGATACAGAGTATCTGACGGAGGAAGAAAATGCTATAAAATCCTCCTCAGAAAATAATACCTATGATCCAAACATTGACTCACCAGAAGAGAACTTGGACAAGAAGAAAAAAGGTAAAAAGTTCCCTGAAGCCTCTGATAGATGCTTAAGAAGTCAGCTTTCAGATCCTTCCTCTGCTGAGAGGCACCTAAGAAATCAAAGTTCAGATTCTTCTTTTGCTTGTCCTGAGATCAAAGTTTCTAAAAATCTTGGATCAAAGCGTTCTAAAAAAGAAGAATCCCCTTCTGGAATAATATCTGAGTGCTTTCTGAATGACAGTTCCCATACAGAAGTTCTGGAAGAAACTGAAAACACGAACAGCAGTGAATGTCCTTCTGAGAAAGAGGTTGAACAGGGGGGTGGAGGAGGTGGCATTATTACAAGACAGACTTTGAAAAACATGCTGACAAAAGAAGTCAAAAGGGAAAAAGGAGAGATCTCTCCTAGCAGAGATCCCATAACCACAGTTGACCAGCCCCTGCCTGGAGAGAGGCTAGAAATCTTCGTCCAGTCTAAGATGAGTGAGGAAAATGCTCATACGCCCTCAGAACATATTCTTTGTAAGAGGGAACCAGAGCAGTCAAATGAGAGGCCAGGACGTATTCCCACAGAGGATGTGGAGGCATTTGTAAATGAAGTAGACAGCATCACCAGCCTGCATCAGGATGATACTAGCCAGGCCCCATCCAGCTCCACTAAGATACCAGAGAGTCAAAGTGGTGATGCTGCTGAGCCACCAAAATTGGTACCAAGGCCAAAACGATTGACTTGTTCAACCTACAACTTGAGACATGCTTCCTCTCTGAACTCCTCGGGTACTACAAAAGTGACTTCAGAAAAGGAAGCCACTCCAGTAAACCCAACGCCAAAGGAAAATGAGGCTTCTGAGAGTGCAGATCCCATAGATGAGGAGGATGTGGACGTGGTGGACGAACAGCCGAAGTTCGTTGAATGGTGTGCTGAGGAGGAGAACCAGGAGCTAATCGCCAACTTTAATGCTCAGTACATGAAAGTCCAGAAGGGCTGGATCCAGTTGGAGAAAGAAGCACAGCCGACACCAAGAGCAAGAAACAGGTCAGATAAACTGAAGGAGATTTGGAAAAGCAAGAAAAGGTCACGGAAATGCAGAGGTTCATTGGAAGCTCAAAAGTTTTCTCCTGTTCAGATGTTATTTATGACAGACTTTAAATTATCTAATGTTTGCAAATGGTTCTTAGAGACAACTGAAACCCGGTCTCTGGTCATTGTGAAGAAGCTCAATACTCGTCTTCCAGGGGACAGTCCCCCTGTCAAGCATCCTCTTCAGAAATACTCGCCTTCCAGCCTGTATCCCAGTTCGGTACAGGCTGAACGCTTGAAAAAACACTTAAAGAAGTTTCCTGGAGCTACTCCTGCTAAGAATAATTGGAAAATGCAGAAACTCTGTGCTAAATTTCGAGAGAATCCCGACCAGCTAGACCTAGAGGAGAGCAGTGATGTCAGCCTCAGCCCTCATTCTGAAGACGGTATAGAGGAAGTCAAGGAAGATAGAAATAGCTACCCTCCCATAAACCTGCCCACTCCGGCCAGCACACGGATCCTCAGAAAATATTCCCATATTCGAGGAAAGCTCAGAGCCCAGCAACGATTGATCAAGAATGAGAAAATAGACAACCCCGTGGGTGTGGCGGTAGAAAATAAGCAGAGTCGTAAAAGTGTGTGCATCAACCCTCTGATGTCCCCAAAGCTTGCCCTACAGGTGGGTGCAGATGGGTTTCCCATTAAGCCCAAGAGTAATGAAGGAATGAAGAGAAGGAAAGGAAAGCAGGTGTCTGAAATCTCGCTTAAAGCCAAAGTTCAGAGTAAACGGAAGAGAACAGAAGGCAGCAGCAGCCAGGACAGTAAGGACAAGGCACAGACAGTGAAAGCTGGTAAACACAAGCACATTGAAGGACCCGCCAAAACCTCTTCTACCAGGAAGCTATCTGCAAGAGACAAAGTCAACCAACCGCCGAGAAAAACATCTTTGAAAGAGAATAGAGTGAAGATCCCTAAAAAGTCCTCTGGGAAGAGCTGCCCTTCCTCCAGGAAAGAAAAAGAGAATACAAACAAAAGACCTGCTCAGCCTGCCACCTCAGAAGCACTGGTAAAATCTGCAAAGCAAAAGGGATCAGGTGAATCTTCTTCCAGGCCCCAGAAAGCCATGAACAGGAAGCCAAGCAGTGGGAAGACTCGGACGAGACCCTCGACAAAAGGCCCAGAGAACGGTGTGGCCCAGAGAAAGCGAAAGCTCAAGGGAAAGCTGGACTCTTCCCACAGCAAACGGAGACGGTTGGATGCAAAGTGATGGCAGGGTGGCGCCGAGAGTGAGACTGTTCTATAGAAGTAACCTTTTATTTTGCATTAACTAAATCTGCTTTTATAAGCTTATCAAGCCTTTCAAGTTACAAGTAATAGAAAACACGACAATTTGAGATGTCAGCAAATGCGTCTCAGGTAGAGAAGAGAACTTGTAGAGTCCTTCTCTGAGGTTAAGGGAAATTATATATTATATTCTGGTTGTTCCTTGGGTTTTAAACTTGGAACCAAGCAGTTTGTGTTTTAAAGAGTACAGTGCCTTATTTATCCTTTTTGATTTAAGATTTACAAAAGCTAAAAAGCTGATCTATGTGATTAAAGGCTTGTATTTTATACTTGATGCACAAGCACTTGTACTGTAGCCAAGAAGACCACCGTCGTGCACATGAAAGGAGCTTTCAGCAGCCATCTCGCAGCGTCTGCTTCTGAACAGACGCCCTCTGCAAACCACAGCAGCCACTAACTTCCCTCTCTGTCATGTTTGTTTTTTGTTTAAGCGATGTTTGAAAGCTAAACCAAATCATTTTTATGGTATGTGGGGAATGCAGAGGATATATAATTATAAAATTAATATTTCTGTTACCTTCTTTTAAAAATCATATTCATTGTTGGTCACTCTTTCACCTTTTGTTTTGATTCGGTTTGGTTTTGGTCTTTTTGTCATTTGAGAACATGTTCTCTAAATCTCATGCTCATGGGACAAAACGTGTGTCACAGATACTCATTTGGTTTATGACCTCTAAAACTTATTTGCGTCTCCAAACTTGGTCTGTATTTAGCATTGCAAGCCTGCTAGCATTCTAACCCGTGTTCATCCTATTTTAGAAAAAAAATCTTTGTCTTGGAGTTATAATTCAATGATTAAGATGAAAGTGATTATTCTTATTTTTTGTTACCCAGTGTCGTTCCTATTCAAAGAAAGCCAAAATATCATTTCTGTTAATAGGAAAATTTTAAGAATATGGATACACATGTGTATTTGGGTGCATTTGCATGTGGTTATCGGCTGCAAATGTCTTCCAATCCCAATCTTAAGCAAATTCTTTCTTTCCCATGCAGCATGCTTGTGAAGCTGAATAGTTCGTATAGGCCAGCGAGCTGGACCTAAAAGTGGCCCAGCAGCTCTGTGTGCACCCTAATACTACATTAGCATCAGATTCTGAGGGGTATGAATAGCACAGAGTTAGGTAGATTCAGAGCTCTTGGCAGCTGGAGAAAGCTACCACAGCAATTCAGTTGGGTCTTACCCTCACACACAGAGCTGAAGTCCAGCTGGAATGCACCAAGTGAATGTTTTTGTCTGGAGTGGATGTCTACTTGGGTTGATTACTGCTATCCTAAGTGGTTAAATGCTCATAGTATCACCCCTCCCAGTATCTCCTCCACATGGTCTGTCCCATGACCCAGATGCTCTGTTACATGGAGCCAATGGCTCCAGTATTTGTAACTGATGTTGTTTGCCTTTTTTAGGTAGAACCTGAAATGGCACATTGGCTTTATTCAGTGCCTACAATATTGCTCTGCTTATAGCACAGTGTGTAGTTGACATTTTCATCGGGCCACTCTGTGCAAAAATGGCTTGGTTGTTAAAGTCTCAGCTTCTTTGACATGTTCTGGCACCAAAATAGTCTAGTATGTACAGCTGTTGCCTTGTCCTTTTTAAAAAATTTTCACTGAGGGCCGGAGGGTTAGCTCAGTGGTTCTGGCACCTGCCTCGCAAGCGCAAGGACCTGAGTTCGATCCCTGGTAACCACATAGAATGCTGGGCGTGGAGACACGCCCACCAGCAATCAGTACCACATACCACAATGCCGGACGTGGTGGCTCACGCCTGTCATCCCAGCACTCGGGAGGCAGAGACAGGAGGATTGCTGAGTTTGCGGCAGCTTGCCTGGGCACCATAGTGAGCTCAGGGCCAGCCTGCACTACAACGCGAGACCCTGTCTCAAAAAGCAAAAAAAATTTTCACTTAGGTTTCAGATATGTAAATAAACCCAGATTTATTTTTTCATACAGATCTCAATAAATCAGGCTCCCTACCCCTTTCTATTGAAGGTTTGCTGTATGTGATAGAAATTTCTGATTGAAGAGAACTGGAGAAAAGCATTTGATTCATGAGAAACTGAGAGTTATATTGTATTTCACAGACAATGAAGTTTACTATCTTTAATGAAACCTGTGTGTGTGTGTGTGTGTGTGTGTGTGTGTGTGTGTGTGTAATGTCTCTTCTATCCCATGAGTCTTGTTTTTTTCTTTTTGACTTGGTTCATTCAAGAGCTACCTATATTATTGAAACTGCTGAGTGTGTGTATTGGCAGCCCTTTTTCAGCATTAAGTTGCACAGAAGCATTAATATGTTTTGGATAAGTTCATTTAATGTTTGGATAAGTGCATAAATTTTGTTTTAAGGTTTTAGATGATTATCTTTTCATATAGTTGTCACTGGATACTGTTAGTGTGGTGACTTAAAGAGTTGATGTTTGCCAGTGTCAGGTGTGCTGATCCCTGTACATAAGAGGTGCTCCCTTGGCTGCTGATAGGCTACCTGCAGGGTGCTTGGATTGGGTTAGGGAGAGGAGAGATAGATAGTAAGTTGGTGGAACTCTTCTAGTTCCAAGTTTGTAATTCATTCCATTACTTCTCTGAATTCTTTTCCATTTTAAAAGCTCACTTCAAGTCATCTCTCTCATTCTAGGCTGCATTTAAAGAAGTCCATGTATATTTATTTATATTATATACACTTAACAATGCAAGAGATCATCTTTAAAATGAACTTATATTTTTCACCAGTTTCTACTTTTAAATAGACTGAAATTCTAAAAAGCTAGGAGACTGAAAACTTCAGAAAGTTTTTGGTTCACTCTCGTCTTTGCTTATCCAGTTAATTTTGCGATGGAAAAAAACAAACTTGAAGGCCACCTCTGGAAGGTCGTCTTGCACCTAAAGCAGAGGCTGGAAAAGCTGTCTCCTAGACACCTCCAACCCCCTACTTGGTATCAACTCCAGTCTCCTCTTGTTTTCCCTCCTTGGAAAAGACCTCCTTCTTGTAGCCACTTTCAATATGACGTGCTACCAGTTGTAAAGGTAGTCTGTCCCACATTCTGGAGAGCCAGTCACAAAGGAGTTCTCAGGGCCTGTACTCAGTGAAGTGACTGCCTCAGTGGTGGAGCTGAGGTTGATAACCAGAGAACTGAGGCCCCCGGAGGTTCTGGAGGAGCTGGAAGATACCTGGGAAACCCTCAGTGGAGTTCTGCCGTGGCTTCTCCAAAGCTGGGCCTCTTTGGGAGACCGTTTCCTAGCATGGGGCTCTCTAGTGCTGGGGTTGCTCCTTCAGCTGAGACCCAGAGCCTCACTCTGTCACTGCCTCAGACCACGACAGCCTTGCAGTGCAACAAGAAGGCCACAGAACTCTTCACACACGTCTGCTAGTCGCCGCTGGCTAGCCCCTGAGATTCCTTCTTGTGAACTTCTGCCTAGCCCTACCCAAAACAGGAGTGGTCTTTCAGTGTGGGTCTGTACCTCATTGTTCCAGTGAAGATACAGAGAGAAAGGGTGCATAGTCATCCCTTTATTTGTGGTGCTTTCTCAAGGAGTCTTCTGTCTACCACATGCTGTGCAGACAAATTTCTCATCATTTAAATCTGTCATCAGTAAAATGCATCACTCCAAGACAGCTCCTTTAATTGAGGTTTGGCCTCTTCCCTACTTTGTGGTTCTGTGATAAGGGCAAGAGCTGCCCCTCACTTCTAGGCGCCATTTCTCTTGCTCAGTAAGCCTGAGAGTCCAAAAGGAAAAGATGACACAGTATGTGCCGCAAGCAGAAGGTGCTGTAGCGCTAAACGTCAGCAAGTCTGGTGCCTTGGACGACAGGCGCCTGGGGCAGGGCTGGCCAGTACCCGGAGAGCCATGCTGCCCGTTTTGTTTTCAGGTCGGCTGACACAAGAGTCCTTTTAGCTCACAGATGACCTGTGAACTGGTTGTGTGTATAAGTAAAATTTTGTTAGAACATAGCTTTGCCCATTTGCTTACTGTCTATGGGGCACAGCAGTTGCCACAAAGACCACATGGCCACAAAGCCTAAAATACTCTGGATCTTTAAGAATTAGTTTCTTACCCCTGCTTCATAAAACAGTGCTTGTTCAGCAAGAAATCTCTAGTTTCTCTTCTGCCTTTTACTCTCTGTTCTCTTCTTTGCTTTCTTCCTTACCCTAGTCTTATTGTTTATGAGGCACGTCTTTGTTTCTTACTGGAAAGGCAACACACTGATAGAGCACGGGGCCTGCCGTCTCTCAACTTGAGCGGCCTTAGCATTTCATCTTCCTTTAACCCGCCCTTCTTAGTACCACACTGAGGCCACCTCAGCCCACAGTGCCTGAGCCCCTGGCCACATGGGGACTTGGGGCTGTAAAAGTCGGTGGCCTTGGTCTCCCATTTTACTCACAGAACTGTTTCTGGCTTCGCTTCTCACTTACTAAAATAAACCAAGACTTTGTTTCCGTTAAATTAGTTGATAGCTCTTTAGTTGAGCCTCCTCCAGATACCACATTTAGATGACGGAAAAGGCTTTTCACAGAATGAAAACAAAATCTGACAAACCCAAAGCACTGTTTATTCTTATGTTTTTGGTGAGATTTTAGGAAAACAATGATAGATTGGAGTTGCTATCTTTTCAGTCACATTGTAAAAATAATTTTATTAAAATTAAGGCGACAAAACGTCAAGGCACATGAAGTACTTTGGAAAGGAATAAAAATGTTAATGTCGCCTGAGGAGGACTGAGAAGTTAGGGATTATATCTTTAGTTCAAATACAGAAAACTTCCTCCAAGGTGTTTTTATTCCCCCCAAAACTCATGCGGACTTTTCCGTGCTGTTTTTCAGAATATGGTTGGTCATTTTTGTCGGTGACTTCCAAGCAGTGATTATCTTAATTTCTCTGAAACATTTTGGGGAGTGTAAGGTTCTGGGGGGTGAAAACTGGGGCCTCGTGCGCGGCAGGCAGGCAGTGCTTCTACCACTCAGCTACACCCCCCAGCCCATTGATTTGAGTTTTTAGCTATTAACTTTGTGACTTACTTTGGCTTAATAAAGTATGAAATTGCGTCTTAAGTACCAGCAAGGAAACCTTCAAATCCAAGCACTATGTACTCTTCCCTGTGCTTGCCCCCAAATTCTTTTCAAAGAAAAAGAAGAGATTATTGTATTTAAAGCAAGCAGAATTAGCGTGGAACGCTTTTGAGACAGCCTTCCCCGTCATTTAACCCTTGAAAGGTCCGAACAGAGTCCTGTCTTCCAGCGGGGTGCACTGGAGCTTTGCAGGCCCAACCTCTTCTCTCCAGAAATCCACAGCACTCGGATACTGCCCTCCGCTCCTTACCGGTGGCCTCAGGGCCTTGCAGTTGAATCCTAGGGGTCACTTCCTCTCTTGACCACTTGGTAGCTAACCCTCAGCAGCCAGGACACATCCTTTGCTCCCTCCCTCAGAGGGGCAGTGAGGCACTTGTGTCAGTCTGCAGAGCACAGACCCTAAAGCCTCCTCACCACTCGGACTGTCCCAGTTAATACAGGTGTTCGTTATGCAACCACGAAAGCATGGATTGCCTATTTGAAAAAAGCAGCCGGGTGCCCGTGGTATTATAATGCCAGGTTGGAGGAGTGGATTTCACCTTATTTTAGAGGATTCTGCTAACAAACTATGAGGCCCTCACTAAAAAATTTTCTACTTAGCCTTTTACAGCACAGGTTCACTGATTGCTGCAGTAATAATTCAAGATTAAGTTGTGTGGACGGTCAGGCACACACTTCTGCTGTGCTTCATGCGGCACAGCATCGTCACAGCACTGTTAGATTTCAGGGTCGCTCGTCTCTTCATCCCAGCACGCGGCTGCCATCGCGCGTCATTCCTGAGTGATGTTTGTGCCTAAGAAAACGAAAAGTTGCCCCCTTTGCAGATGGAGTATTTATTTATAAGTTATGGGTGTGAGTGTACTAGGCTATATAATTAAAACAAAAAGTACAAAGTCTTCTAATGGTTCATTGTGATTCATTTTTATGGTATGTTCATTTTATGAATCACAGCGGACTTAATTCTGGTAGAGACATTCCATGATGGCATTGCTTCATACAGACTGTCATAGCTTAGAATAGTGCCTCCCTGAAGGTCCAGGGTCTCGTGGCTTTGCCCCTAGAGCCTGTCTAGAGCCTGTCTCTTTTGTATGTAGGATATTTGCAAGTTTATCGCTCTCCAAACTTTCATCTTTCCTTGTGAACTTAAATAACTGGTCTTTGCTTTAACCTCGAATCCAGACCACACATTCTTTAAATACCAGCATGTCGATGGCACCTTGTCGATACACCAGCAGCTTTAGACTGAAGAAGTTCAGGGCCCTGAAGCCCGACTGGTTGTGCCAGTCTCCCCCTCACAGAGGAGCCGTCCTCGGAGCCCCGCCTCTCTCCCTCTTCTGCTGGTGCCACCAGCCTCCTCGAGGTGGCATCTCTGGGACATTCTCCTCCCAAGTGCTTCACCAAACACACATGAGAAGATTTGCCTCCTTCTGACTGTTTGATTTTAGTATTGAATGTTGGGTCCAAATACCGCTCAGTCAGCAGCTTTTGTCTGCCCCGGTTGTTTTCTGTGCTCTATCTTGCATGTTTTTCTTGCAGCTAATTCTGCAGTATTTGGGAGCTGGCTTGTGGGGAAAATACTGTACGAACAAGATTTCCTAATTTTGTATATTTGTACCACAGGTAGCGATTATTTTGAGAGCCACTGTAGTTTAAGTTTATTGATTTCACGAGTGGTTTCTGCATTTTAACTAGCTCTAGAAGTCTATTAGTAACTGGTTTCATATAAATATATATATATAATGCATATTTATACACACCACTGTGGAATTCGTTTCACTGTGTAAATAGTGATATTTTTTCCTGTTTAAATGCTTCTATACAAAGTATTTATTTTAACAAAAAAAAATAAGAATTGTCCAAGGGCTTTCCAAAACCTGTTCTTGCCGTCACCCTCCTCGACCGCTGTGCTCAGTCACTGAACCTTTAACGCAGTGAAGGCAGAAGAGCCTTGAAGGCTTCACTGTGTTTAGGCAGATACAACATGAATCTGGAAAATGGGCACCCCGTCCCATCCCATCCCAGAACAAAGTGGGTCCCCCTGGTGAGTACGGCCATGCCAGGCGTGGCTAATACTAGGATCTGCCCCGAGCCCCCCACTTGCATATACCACTGACAAGTGCAGCTGCTCACTTCCTCAGCCTTAGTTGTCGCCCAAAGACTTCCAAGCCTGAACCTGTGGGGTGAGGAGAAGCTCCGAGTTGCTTGAAGACAGCGTTGAAGTGTGTGTTTCCAGTCTCGTTCTCCCGGGTTTGTGAGTTACCTCTTCACGCCCTCGCCGTGGGAGACGAGCGTGCCACCCTGTGTCTTAGCGATCCGCGTGGGTCCCTTGGCTCGTCCTCTTCCTCCTCCTCCCTCTCCCAGTCGGCAGCATTGCGCACAGGTGGGCCAGGCCCAGCTAGCACAGCTGGTGCGGAGGGAGCGCATGGCTCGCTCCTCCGGAGTCCCTGCTCCTCGAGCTCCCTGCGCGGACCCACGCGCCCTGCCGTGTGCTGCGCCTGCGCGCTCCTCCTGCGTCATCTCCCTGCCCGGCGGCCGCACTGAGAACGTCAGGCCCAGGATGCCGGGAGCTCTGGGACTGGTTCACAGGGATTGTCGTCGCCTGCTCGAACCATTGTTTGTGTTTCCTTACGGCCTCCATTCATCTTTTCTAAAACGAGGAGGATGCTTGAACAGTGATGCTGGAGAATGTTTTTCTAAGATACTATTTGTAAACAAATCTGATTTTAAGATAAAATGTGAATGGGTAACTAGATTCCAGGGAAATTTAGCACTGAACTAGACAGTCAAAACTTTTTTAACCTTTGCAGAAAGAAATAGATTTTGCTCTCATCTAAATGTTCACAGGAAGTAATGTACATAGTTTTCTAAAAATATTTATTACATGTGCTGTATACCGATTCATGTTCTGAGTGATGTTGGTTTGCATTGTAGTATTATAGAAGAGTATATTTTAAGCAGTGAACTTCCTTTTCTAACTTAGTTCACACATGGAGTAAGAATAAAACCCAGCAGGTTGAGAGCTGTTTGGGGCCTTTGGTCTGTAATGTAACATCATAACCAAGCGTTGGCTTTAACTGCCCCTCTTCTCTTCTGGGTTATGTTTTTCATAGATCTGCTTGGTGGTCAGTACCCAGATCTGCAGAGCATATGTCCAGGTATTCTTTCTGATGTATTGCCTGTAAGCAATAAGACCCTAGGTAATGACTTATTTTGGGATCCGGGTTGCCCTTGTCTCAGAGGATCGGGTGAGGGTAGAACAGCTCTTGTGATGCCCTCTTGCCTTTGCTGGAGAGGTTGCTGTACTTGAATTTCTGCTTCTTTGTCTGCACACTCTCTCATGTTACAAAGCTCCAGTGATAGGTGAGAAATCTGCCCACGCCAGACATGTCTAAAGCGGTCATAAATCAAACTTTCTGTGAGCTGATAGTCTGGAATTGAGTTGAAATCCAGTTCGGCTGTAGAGTAAATGTAAGAACTTTGCCCAAGTGAGATGAAGTGGCTAATTTAAGGACTTTTTGGCCACGTCTGACCCGCCTTTAGAAGCTAGCCCATTTCCTGCCGGCCTCCTGCCCGGGGCTAGACACATCTGCAGCCCCTGTCTGGGCTCGGCCGTCAGGTCGGTGTGCAGAGTGCTCTCTCCTCTGCTTCCTCCACTGTGTCCAGCTCAGCAGGCCCTAGAGCTGTGTGGCAGCCTCTCCGTGTGACCATCCTACACTTGGTGGAAAAAAGTATCCCACACCCAGGTAACCATTAATAAAAGTAATGTAGTTTTTTAGGCTTTTGGAATGTCTTCTCCTTTGTATTTATGACGGTGTTTGGAATTTTTCACTAGTTTATTTTTAGATTGAAGTGAGTGCATTAGGATAAAACTTTCCGTTGCTGAGCCAGAAAGCAAGCAAAGAGGAAAGAAATTGACCTATATTGTATGGTTGGGGAGGTGACTACTTGTGTGGGGTGGGGGGAGGGGCGTTGTAGATTATGTGGAGGTAAAATAGAGTTCTGGCCTGAGGCTCTCCAAGTCTTTAATACTTTGTAATAAAAATCCCCTTCTTAGCCTCAGTCTCACTGTAAGCCTGCTGTTTACCCTCAGGGAACAAGTAGTTTTCAAAATTGAGCTCCTCCAGGGTCTTTGGCCAATGCCTGTGTGTATTGGCAATTTTGCGAACTCATGGCATTATTTTCCCATATTAACCCCAACCTGTATTAAAAGCACAGCCCAAGGTCCTAACTGAGGCTAGCCAATGCCTTTAAGGGGCCAGGGGATCTTTGGAGGCCCATGCAATGTAACTGAAGCTCAGGTGCCCCGTTGGGTTTTTGTTTTTAGGCCGTGACCCTTCAGAGTGAGTTCAGGGCGGGGGCTGCTGATCTGGCTGTGGATTCAGGGAGCTCTAAAATGAATCTCTACCGTTCCTTTAAAGATCTTTCTGGTTCCTCCCAGTGTCGTCGTTGCCGAGGTCAATCTGTAGTTGTTAAAATGTGCTCCTTTTTGCTGTCTCGTAAGTCTTAGCCAGTGTTCCAGATGCCCAAGGACAGGGCCCCTGAGGGCAGAGCCCTTTCCTGGTACCAGGTGTGTGCTTTGTAGTCTGAGTGAAGGGCGTATTTCTAGAAAAAGCAAATGGTAACCTGGAGGATCAGCGTGCGTCTCTTGGGCCTGGATTTCCACTATGTTAGTGAGTCTAGGAAAATACTGTGTGTTAATGGGTGAAAATTCAGTGTATGCTGTGAATTTGTTGGTTTGAAACAATGAAAATTTTTCATTAGACAATGTTTACATACCTCACCTGAAAAACCTTTGAGAGTGTATATATGAAATTTTAAAATATATTAAGTTGCTTTAAAACAATATGTATAGTTATCAAAGTTGAAGTTATTTTAACTTTTAATATGTACCGAGTCTCTTAAATCTTGAATTCTCGTAGACTTTTTGTGTGTCTGTGTTTTACTTTCCTGCTAGACCATGTAGGAAACTGTGTTCTTGTTACTGGTAAAGGGGGCCCCACTAAAGCCCAAGTGTGGAAGGATTTCCTGTGTTGTTTCGCATTTTTCTTGTTTGGTTTTGAGGGATGGGGAATGGAGCTGGAAGATGTGTAAGGAGGGATTTCTCTGACACTGACATCTATTCCATGAGCTTTTCCAAGGCGCTTATTTTATTGCAGCATATTAAATTTCTTTGATATTAAAAAGTGTTTGTGTCTCACTGGAGAGGGTACAGAATGCACTGAAGCTGGGCATTCAACTTGTAGTCTACTGCCAAGCTGGCAGGTAGCCAGAAGGAACCCAAACCAGTACTACTCTGTCTCAGCCAAGTGTTGGAGATTAAAAAAAATATTTATGTTGTGCTCTAAATCAGAAATCATTCTGTGAATTATACCTAATTTTAAAAAAGAAAGAAATGCAATGGGTGAATCCTTGGGATTACCACAGCAGAGCTGGAAAGATGCCATCGTTTTCATCCTGAGGGTAGGGAGCCACAGACCAAGCTCCTCACCGTGACAGACATCTCTCTGGTCCCTGTCGAGTATGGCAGAAGGCTGACAGAAAGTTCTTCCATTTGCCGGCCACGCTTATTTCACTGTATTCGATCAGTTGTGCTAAGGGTGGGCCTAAGGACCCAGTGGGCTCACGAGACTTACTCAGCGAGGCCGTCTAAGGTTGGCCATCCGTCTGCGGGCCTGAGTCCAGACACGATAACTCTGGGCTCCTCAGGACACTCTTGAGCTTTCTTTTACGCAGAGGTTGCAGAACTGCTGCTGTTTTGTTTACCCCCCAACTTACATATGCACAGTACACTGTAAGCTTTTAGTAGCGAGAGATTTTTGTCTTCTCTTGAAAAAAATGATGAAGATCTGACAAAATCAGCTCATGGTATGAATCACCAGGTACTCACAAGATTGGAAAATGGTCTTCAGCTCACCACAGTCCTTAGCTGTGTCAGTTACCTCTGTCGCTGCGGTAGGGAGATCTTTGTACCTGCTGTTTTACAGAAGTAGCAGGAAAGTGATGGACCAGGAGGATATTGCCCATTTGATCTACTTAGGTGACCATCTGGCCTCCCCACTCACTTGAGCCGTACTACACTCACCCTCTTCTTTTTTCTCCAAAAGTCCATAATAGTTCGGAAGGCACTGGATTTGCCATCACCACATTTTCAAGGTGGCCATATGCTGCTGTGGGCTTTGTGACCACTGGCGTGGCTCCTGGGCAGTCAGTACATGTTCCTGGCATCAGGAAGGCCAGCTTGCTCCCTTAGCCTGCCACATCCCTTCTGTCAAGGCCCAGCATCACCCACACACTCAGATCTAGATCTCACAAAACTCTTGAGTGCAATTTTCTGGTCTGAGGAGGTAGCAAAAACCCCTACAGAAGTATGTTTGCCTCCTTTCTCTAATGATCCCTAAAAACCACTGGCGTAGAGGCACTAGGTAATCTTCCAGGATGTCTGAGAAGACAGTGCTTTCTAATGTGCTGCCCAGATGCTCTGAATCCCGCCCCCCAGAACCAGATTAGATGTGTGTGGCTTATATATTATAAAGTGTCAGTGTAACAGCAAACACTTAGAAATGAGGACGGGCTGCCTCCCAGACCAGCCAGGCTGTGCCCTTTGAGTTCCATCAACAGAGCCCTGAGGAGCTGTGACATCCACACCCTTCCCTCCTTGGGACTGATAAATCCCCTTGGCTACTTCAGGAAAAACAGAGTTCCAGGGCAGACACCCTGCATGTGAGGATTGTAGCCATTTGGGGGCCTAGAAGTCCATGTGTCACGGAGGGTGAATACCGGCCACAGCAGGCTCACCTCGGCGGAGAAAGAGACAACCAGGCAGAATCCAAGTGAATCAGTGCCGTGTTCACGTGGAAGACCAGCAACAGTATCAACATAGACTAAAACAATACTTCAGGGCAAGGGCAGGCACGGCTCAGTCACAGGCTGTGCAAAGCCAGTCTCTAGATCAATCCAACAAGACTCCAGAAACCCGAAACTAAAGGTCACGACCACATAAGCGTCTGAAAATCAAAACGAGACACGGGATGTTGACTTTAACATATAAAAATACTATAACAAAATGAAATACAAATATATATTAGAATCTGTAAGTATTCTGTATAAAGAGATACTTTTGTGGTTAGGCTAACAGCAGGCAGGAGACAAAGGTGGCCTTTTCTGTTGTCCAGCACCCGTCAGGGAGCCCAGCACTGCTGCCAGTGGCGCTGCCCAAGCTCCGTCTCTCTCAGGCCTCGCCCTGCTAGGTCTCTTCAGCGCATCTCTAATGGAAACAGCCAGTGGAGACCACAAAGCAAACTGAAGATCTTTACCAAAGGGTGGCAAGATGCGTAGGTTTTCCTTGGAGGGGTGACTTTGTAGTTCCCTTCCCGCTGGACTTGAGTCAAGGGTGGACAGACAATGGGCGTGATGACCCAGGCCCATCGCAACTTGCAGGCTGCGAGCTAGTTAGAGGGAAACTTGATCGCGGGATGCATGGCGGAGGCCCCTTTTGCCCTCACGCTCGGGTGGGTTCCAGTCCCGACACGGAGAGACCCATGGGGAGGGGCCAGCAGGGCGACGTAGGATCACAAGATGCTTCCTGGGAACAGCAGGCCAGCCTCTCCCATCTCACAGCCCTGGAGGGAGGACGCGTCACCTGCTTTCAGGTGCCCCTTCCACTTTACAGAGTAAAGGTGCCTTCTTCCAGTGGGATCTCTCAAACCCAGGAACTGGCTTCTCCGGGCACTGGGAAATGGTGGTCGTCGGGGAAGCGAATTTCCTCTGGGCTAGCGAGTCTGGAACACGTGGCTTCCAGGAAGGGGCAAGCCGGCTGCCCTAGCCCTCCTTGGCCCTCTGCAGCCTGGTGCTACTACCCGCTAGTGTCCCAGAGACTTGGAGTGAGAAGATGACACTGGACGGCCCTTGGAAGGCCGCCCGAGAGACCCCAGGCGCTGTGTATTTGGGGGATGTGGACAGGCCCCGTAGCCTTGCCCAGAACCACGGGAAAATAGAGCCTGGCTCCCTGGGGAGAGGCACATCTCGCCTTGAGGCCACCTCTCCACAGAGGCGGGCAGAGAAGGGCCGTTGTCCCAAGGTCCCATGACCCTCCAGGAGGCGCAGAGCCTCTGCTGATCAGCATGGGCACCCCTCGATGCCCGTACGGGCGGGAACACAAGCACAAGGCCGCTCCATGCCCCGTGTTCAAATCCTCAGATGGAGGGATCTAGGAAAGGGACATTGTCTTCCCCTTTGCCCACCGAGGCTCTTCCCGCGCTCCATCTTCTTGGGGAAACATCTGGGAAAGAAGATTGTGACCTTTCCTCCCTCTGGCAGCTCGGTGTTAGGCTCAAAACTCACCTTTCTACATTTCAAACACAGGAAAGAGGTAACATGTCAGGTGATCGTGTGGCCCACACGGCCTTCGCTGCAGACACCGGCGTGCACAGCACTGGGCTGGGACCCCTGTGGCTGGAGCCCCCGGGCTGTACTCCTCCCTGGCATCTCGGTTGCTCCCGTAGTGCTTGAGGACCAGTTCACATCTGCCATTAGGGCCACTTGGCAGCACCCACCCATGGGGCAGCCACGTCAGTGCTGCCAGAACCTAGGAAAGTGGAGCTTCCAACTCCTTGGGTCTCGCTTCTGAGGCCACAGCTGGAGAGTCTACATGGACCCTGTGACTACCCACTTCCCCATTTTGTGGCCAACAATGTCCAGTTGAGAGGAGGAAGAGATACACCCAGAGTAAGAGCTGTCAAGGTCCCCACCGCTCCATCCTGGCCTACAATTCAGGGGGTCCGAGCCGGCCTCAACCGCTCATGGCAGCTTGTGGCTAGCTGGTGAATGGGGAACCCCAGGCAAAGGACCAACAACCTTCTGCTCTCTTTGGTGGGACCTGCCACCCCAAGTAGTCCTAGTGCTGTTTCCTCCACAGAAGTCCCCTTCCGGAACTACGGAGGTTACCCTACACTTCCGGGTTCTGAGGCCTGGTGCTGAGAACCACACACTCCAGTCCCCTCAGACAGGGACGAGAGTGGGCCGGTCTGCTGGAGAGGGGAGAGCCAGTCCTTTCACTTGCAGGCAGGGGCCGCCGTCCAGTTCCCTGGGAAAGCAGAGGTGCCAGCGGATTCTGGTGGCCTAAGCCCCAGGGTAAGGGGCTGGCCCCCTCCTCCAGACCCAGGCAGTGGGCATGGGTCTGCCCTTTTGTGGCCTAACCTCACGCACACATTTGTTCAACCACTATTTATTGAGCGCCTATTTGTGCAAGGCACTTCCGGAGACAGCAGCTCCAACCTGCCCGTCGACCGGGCCGCAGTGCTGCTAGGCCCCATGCCCTCCAGAGCCCAGGCGCTGGCCCGCTGATGCCCCTGCCCCAACTGGCTCCTGACTCTGCTGCCTGCCTGCGGTGCTGCCCGGTCCGTGCCACCTACACACAGGGGCCACAGCCACATTTGGTGGGCTTCTCCACCTCCTCGGCAAAAGAGGTCCCGTCGCTGCACTCGAAGGTGAGTTTTCTCCGCTTCAGCCGCAGACCCAGGCAGCAGCCCTGGCCTGGGCACGTGCCCCGGCACTCCACCCACGATAGCGGGCGCGTGGTTTGGCAGATGGCATAGCCCCTCTGGAGCCGGTGAAAGTCCCGGACAGGGTCCCCCCGGCACTCGGACTCTGGATGGGACAGACACCAAGAGAAATCCTCAGGGCACGCCCCGGGGCCAGCTGCTGCCAGCGGGCGCGAGGGGTGGGTGGGCAGCATCTGACAGCCACGCCAGCGCGCGCACATCCCCGTGGCGCCCGGCGTCCTCCCACCTCCTGGCCATGCACCTGCACACCGCCGCCTCCGGGGTCCCCGGGGAGCTCAGTGACAAGGAGGAACTTTAGAGGGGCCAGGCCCCTTGGGCCGGAGTGGCTGTCAGGGTGAGGTGACTCCCCCAAGCTGCGGAGGGGAAGGCCCAGGGCCCCTGCAGTTCCTCCGAGCTAGATCTCTCTGCCTCAGCCTTCCCAGCCTCAGCGGTCTGGATCCAAGCAGAAATATCTCGGTCAAGCAGGCCGGGGAAGGAGTCCACTCCATTCCCAAGCGGACGGGGCCAAGAGGCGGAGGTCTGGCCGGAGCTGTCACGTGAGCGGTCTCTCCTGCGAGGAGAGGCCTCAGCCAGGAAGGACTGTGCCCGGGGAGAGGCCGGCTCAGCGCTAAGAGGTGGAGGACCCGCGAGCCCAGGCCCAACCTGAGGTCCAAGAGAATGGGGGGGGGGGGGCAGGAGGTGTGCCACAGCTGGCAGGGGGAGCGTGCCAAGCTGCTACCGCAGGTGGTGGGGAGGAGGGACCCCGAGGGGGCACGTCAGGAGGGGGGGCCCTGACCTTGCTCACACAGCTCGCCTGAAAAGCCAGGGTCACACACACAGCGGGCCCCCTCGGCGGCCGAGGCCTGGCAGTGGCCGTGCTGGCACTGCAGCTCCCCACAGGGCCCGACCACTGCCCCGGCCTGGTTGCACAGGGCCCCTGAGTACCCCTTCTGGCACTGGCAGCTGTAGGAAAGGGCGTCGAGGGGCACACATGTCCCATGGACACACCTGGAGGGGACAGAGAAAGGCATTATGAGGAGAGGTCAGCCCAAGACCAGCCCGGAGGGCCCCTCCCAGCCTTGCCTTTATAGGACTTCATTCTGTTCCCAAAATTTAAACAAAGGGAGCAAAATGGGATTCTATGTTTGGTCTTTTGGGGATTTTCTTTTTCAGTTAGTAAAAACTGAAAACAGGAAAAGAAAAAAATAAATAAAACCTACAAAATCCTGTGGTAGGCCGCAGGCTCCAGCTGGAGTGTTTAGAACACGGACCCCGAGCACGGGGAGGAGAAGCAGGGAAGGGCTCCCCGCCCGCCGGACTCACTTGTGGCCATGGCAGGGACCGTCAGCCGGCTGGTCGCAGTGCAGGCCCCCCCAGCCGGCCTCACAGTGGCACACGGGCCCTGGCGTGGCATCGGGCTGGCAGATGCCGTGCAGGCAGTAGAGTTTACGGCAAGGTTCACAGCCTGGCACCACGCCCGGTTTCATCTGCGTCTTGGTGAAATCCTGCAGCTCGTTGTTTATGTACAGGTTTCGGATGCAGCCGTGGAAGCTGGTGCCGTTGAGGATCCGCCACAGGCGGAAGGCGGCCGAGTTCGCGTCCACCGGCATCCCTGGGACGGCAGGAAGCAGGTGAGCCGGCCGAGCAGCCCCGGCGCCCGCCTCTGAGAGCCGGGCGGCTCCCTGCCCTGGCCCCTCTCTCCCTGCGTCTGTGCCCGTCTGGAGGCCGCACTCCTGTCGCCGGACACAGGGCAGAGCTGCTTCCTGCAGGATCGGAGCCAGCGTGTCCGGCCTGGCGTAGCCAGAGAACACTTGGAACCGGGGTGCCAGTTCCTGAAGCCGGGCTGCCCTCACTTGCAGCTCCCTCCTTATTTCCGGGAGACCAGCTTTCACCCCGGAGGCCCCAACCGAAGCAGAGGCGCCTCTCCGCCGTCGCTCGGCCCGGCAACCCTCCACGGGGAGGCCGCACAGCCGTCTGACGCGCGCCGGAGCTGCTCTGCGAGGAGCGACAGAGCTGGGATGGGAACTGGGGGCCCAGCCTGCGACCTGGCCCCAGGAATCAGCGTGCATGCATGCGCGTGTGCACAGACACACACACACGCACGCATGCACACACCCCTCTGCTAAAATAGCCCTGCTGCACACACAGACCTGCTTCTGCCCCACCGAGAGATGTCTGCGGCGTGGGCAGAGGCCGCCTGGCCTGCACCGCCCGTAAGGCCAGCGGGGAGTCTCCAGCCAATGCGAAGACCGTACTGAGTCTTGGAGCCAGGACTGCACATGGACCCTGAACAATTACGAAGCTTCTTCTAGTCCAGAGCCAAGAAAAAGTGCCTGTGGTGCGCGAGGCACCTGGGAAAGCCGCAGCCCTGCTCCAGGCCCGTCCCCCTCCTAGTCACACCGGACTGGGCGGAGCTCGTCCTGGGGCGGGGGGGGGGGGGGGGGGGCAGTCCTCCAGCAGCTCGGCCTTGCGCCCGCCCCTGACACGCCCCTGCGGTGCAGGACCCCGAGAGCAATGGAGGCCCCGCCCGAGCCAGTCCCGGCCGAGGCGGGACAGCTGCGGTCCCCGGGCCTCACCTCCCACGTAGAGGGGCGCCTCGCCGTCGAGTGTGTGGTGTTTGCCGAACTTGTCCATGGTCATGGGGCTGCCGCCGTCGATGGAGAGGTTCACCGTCTGGTCAACGGTGACCAGTTCAACAGTGTGGAACTGCCCGTCATTGATCATCTCAGCGCTGGAAGGAGGTGGGTGCCCCGCCTGGGCTGTGGGTTTCGGTTTGGACGGGAGGGACAGCAGGGCGCCTCCCCAGAAAGGTCACCGACCCAGCAGTGGCTTCCCGAGGCACCCAAGCCCGTAGGGAGAGGGCTGTGGAGACTAAGTGGACTCCAGCCAGACGCCCCTACTTCCCCCCCGCCCGGGCCCGGGGAGTGCGGGGACGCTGGGGAAGGGCCCCAGCCAGGAGCCTGTCTGAGGCCAGGGTGGAACAGGAAGGACAGATCGCAGCTCAGGCCTCAGAGAGCCTCGGACCAGGCGGAGGAGGCTGGACCTAGGGGTTCATATTCCCGGCTGCTTGAGCCGTTCAGGTTTCCAGTGGTCCCAGGAGCTGCCTGTACCCAGCCCGGGACATCCACCCTGGCACACCTTCCCCCGAGGGTAGCAGGTGCGCTGGGGAAGCCGTACCTGTAGATGGCAGAGCTGGGGTAGCTGCCTGGGTCGTAGCTGACACGCACATGGCCCTGGTACAGCTCGACCGCGATATGGTCATTGTCCCCGTTGTACAGCAGAACCCCGTTGTCCTCTGCCGTAGAGACCTGACGGGCAAAGGTACTTTCTCTCCCAACCCGCCCCTCGAAGCAGCAGCACAGGCAGCGAGCAGAACAGAGACGGAGAGAGCAGCGTGCTCAGTACGGTCTCCAGTGCCTGCCCAGCCTCCCCCGGGACTGCTCGTGCAAGGGGTGCGGCCGCAGGTTGGCAGACTGGCCCACTGCCAGTCCGGCCAAGGTCAGGAAGGGAGGCAGGTGAGTCAGCCACGGCCTGGTAAGGATGTGCCAACAGAGCAGACAAGAGCTTCAGGCGATCTTCCCGGGGGCAAAGAGGCAGACTGGGACGCCACCGCCCCTCGTGGGGAGCCCCTTCTGTGGACGCCAGGGGTGAGCTGCACAGGGAGGGCCCAGAGGGGACGGACTGCTCAGCAGCACTGAGAGGAGCCCTCAGGAGGCAGCGGCTACTGTTGGAAGTGGATTTTCGTCCGAGAGGGCTCTCCCCAGCTGTCTCTCTTCTCGTGCCTAGTGAAGACCCTACCCCCGGTCCGTAGAGGTGGCACATGGCCCACTCCTACTCCCCCATCTCCTTAGACCCGTGGTTGGTCCAGGGATGAGCAGGTGGCGGAAGCCAGGCCAATCAGAGAGCTTCCCTGAGACTACTGACTGTTGTCTAATTCGAGTTGGGAAGGAAGAGCCCCTTTCAGTCTGGACTTGGAGAAATATGGGGGTAAAATCAAGGATGTACCTGGGGCAATGGTAGGGTTGGGTTTCACTAAGCTTTGTTTGGTCAGATAGTTACTCTGGCTGTGGCCTCGCTGTGTGAACAGTGTCAGCGGGCAGGACTCAGGAGAGTGACGGGCCGTAGAGCAGACTAAGCACGCCTGAGACGCGAAGAGGCTCTGAGGAGCAGGAAATAGGGGCCAAGGAAGGCAGGAGGAAAGACACGGCCCTTGGGATAAGGGGTGGACTTTGGGAGAGAGACTGAGATGGCCGAAGAGGGGTTTACGTGGGTGATGCGTACACTCCACTCTAGCCTCTCTTCTTCAAGACACATTTAGCAAAAATATCTATATGTTTTATGAGAGCTGTTGAGGTGGTCATTATTTTGTATTCTCAACATGATGATGTTCTGAGATGGAACTGAAGATAGGAAAGGGGCAGTTTAAAGGAACCAGGGACATCTGGTTAAAGACATAAGCCCAGAATTAACTCTGGACATATTCTGACCACATGAAGCAAACCTGTCTGTGGGGTGGGAGACAGAAGACGAGGAGCGGTCAAGAGAAGAGATGGTGGAAAGGATCCTGGGAAGTTTGGTTTTCTGGATCCGGTCCTCCACAAGACCACATCTACCTCGGCTGCTGGCTCAGTGACCTTCCCAGCTATGCCTACACTGGTTCTGGCTGAGATCCTGAGCCCCAGAAAGAGTTCTAACACAGGGCTTGTAGCCTGCTCCCCTGACCGGGGCCAGGGCCCTTTGCTTCCTGCTTCCTCCCTGCGGCCAGCCCCTGGGCACGCACCTGTAGTGTGATGTTGGCCCGTGGCCAGTTCTGCAGGTCAGTGAACTGCAGGTAAGTGTCCCGGTCCACAAAGTTGACACTGAGCAGCTTCTCACACTCAGGCCCACCGAAGCCTGGGAGGCACTGGCACACAGGTCGGCTGCCCTGCTCCACACAGCTGGCCCCATTCTGGCACTCAGTCCCCTCGCAGGGGCTCTTGGGGGCTGGTGAGCCGGGAGGGATCTCACAGAGCTGTCCACTGAGAGGAAAGGATGTCAGTCAGAGGGCGCAGAGTCACGGAAAGAGGGGACATCTCCTGCCCCACGGTCCTGGAGAAAAACCCACTAAACATCTTGGGAAAACGAGCCCTTCAGGTAACACGAGACACGTGAATGCGCACTGTCTTCTGAGAAAACCCAGGTACAGAAGGAAACTGAGAAACAAGGGCGTTTGGGCCTTGACCCAGCAGCACTGATACTTCTGGGGACTTCACAGAAATGAAAACCCCGCTGAATCCACTTTTTAACAAGAATCAAATGATTCCTGTGTACATTAAAGCTAAAGAATCATTTGCTGTTCGCGTCCACAAAGCTGCAAGGCAGTTTTTATTATATAGAAATGAAACAGACTTATGACATAGGCAGAAAGATGGAGTACCCCGTATTACTAAAATGTGAATTAAAAGTGGAGGCATTACCACCAACCTTATAGAAATAAAAATAACAGTAAGGGCACATTAGAAACAACGGTGGGGCAGCAAATTAGATAACACTAATGAAATGGAAAAATTCTTAAAAACATATAAACTTCCGGAACTGAATCAAGAGTAAGTAGAGCATCTGAACTGACAAAGAAGTTGAGTCAGTAATCAGAAAACTTTCTAGGCCCAAATGTTTTCTTTTTTTTTTTTTGAGACAGGGTCTCGCTTTGTAGTGCAGGCCCTGAGCTCACTCTGCAGCCCAGGCAAGCCTCGAACTCAGCAATCCTCCTGTCTCTGCCTCCCGAGTGCTGGGATGACAGGCGTGAGCCACCACGCCCAGCACTGTGGTGTGTGGTATTGACTGCTGGTGGGCGTGAGTCACCACACCCAGCATTGTATGTGGTTACTGGGGATCGAACTCAGGACCTTGCACTTGCGAAGCAGGTGCTGGAACCATTGAGCTATATCTCTGACCCCCAGATGTTTTCTTAAACACTTAAAAAAGAATTAATACAAAGTCTTCATAAACTTCCAGAAAGAAAAGAAACACTTCCTCGCTCACTGCATAAGGCTAGCATTACCTTAATTCCAAAACCAAGAAAAATATCAAAACATTGCAGACTAATATCCCTCAGAAATACAGGGCCTGGTGGCACACGCTTGTAACTCCAGCACTCTGAGAGGCCGAGAGAGGAAGACCACAAGTTCAACCTCAGCCTGTGCAACTTAGTGACTTAGGGAAAATTTGTCTCAAATTATTTTTAAAAAGATGGAGGTATATCTCTGTATGAAGATCCTGGCTTTAACCCCTAGCACCATACACACTAATCCCCAATAAATCCTAGCAAATCAAATCTAGTATAAAAAGTATTATATACCATGACCAATTGGGATTTATCCCAGGACTTCAGGGTTGGTTTAACGTCTGAAATTATTTAAAGCAAAGCATCATTTCTGCAGAATTTTTTTTTAAAATTACACAGGCACAGAAAAGAAATCAGAGAAATGTCAACATTCCTTTATGGATTTTTTTTAAATCAACAAATAAAGAATAGAAGTAAACTCCAGCTGGGCACTTTGGTACATGTCTATAATCCAGCACTCAGGTGGCTGAGGCAGGATTGCTTTTTGTCTGAGGGCAGCCTAGGATAAATACCAAGTTCAGGCTGACATGAACTACATAGTGAGAGGCTGCCTCAAAAATAAATACAGACAGACAGACAGACATAAAATGAACTCCATAAACCCAATAAAAACAGACAACCAACATACTTAATGGTGAAAGATTGAATGTGTTCCCCCAAGATTAGGAAGACAAGGATATATGCTCTCATAACTTCTGTGAGGTAAACTAGTGGGTTTATTCAGAGCAGTTAGGTGAAATAAAATGCACCCAAATTGGAAAAGAAGCAAACCATCTCTATTTGTATATGATGTGATCCTATTTAAGAAAATCCTAGGAAATCCACTGAAACACTCTCAGAACTACATAAAGAATTTAGCAAGAATATAAAATTTGCACAAAAATAAAATGAGATTAAGAAATCAGTTCAGCTTACAATTGGATTAAACAGAACAAGATACCAGAAATAAATTTTAAAAGTAAGTATAAAACATATACTTTGAAAACTACAAACACTGATTAAAAGAATTTAAAAGAATGTCTAAATGGTATCCCATGCCCATGGACTAGACAACTTAATATTGCTAAAATAATATTCCTTTAACTGAGCTACAGATTTAATATAATTCCTATCAAAATCCCAACTGACTATTTTGCAAAAATTAACAAACTTATGTTAAAAGGTATATGCAAATTCAGGGAACCTAGAATAGCCAAGACCATCCTGAAAAAGAAGAACAAAGTGGAAGGACTCCTATGGTACAATTTCAAAAGTTATTACAAAACTACAGCAAATCAAGACTGTGTGGTGTTGGCATAAGGATAGCCATTTAGATCAATGGAATATAACTCAAAGAGTACAGGAATGTTCTCAACATTTATGGTGAACTGATTATAAGAAAGTCAACACAAATGGGAAAAAAAATACTCTTCAACAAATAGGACATCAGGATATCAGAGTATAAGAGAATGATATTGGACTGGTATCACAAATCCATATTCAAAAGTTAACTAACAGTGGACTAATGACCTAAATGTGTGAGATAAAATTCTTAGAAGACAATATGTTCTGTCTTTGAATTGGCTGTTCTATATGGTACAAACAAGAAAAAAAGCGGATAATACAGATGACAACCTAAAAGTCATCAAAAAATTTTTTAAAAAGGATAAAAGATTTAAAAAGACATTTCTAAAAAAAAAAGACAAAGCGTGAGGTGAGTGGCCAGAAGGCAGGCAGCTCCTCGGGCTGCTGGCAGGCCGCTGCGAAGGCAGCCGGTCCTTACGGCAGGACTTGGCTCCAGAGACTCAGCCGGGCTGGTGAGTCACGGGCGATGCCCTGGGACCTGAGCGTGCCGCTCAGCGCTCCGCCCCTGCCCGGGTTCTGAGGAGTCACGTGGCTTTCTCGAGGCCGCCCGGCTTGGATGAGCGGGGCCACCGTTCTAAGCGCAGCGTTCGCTCCCAGGCCGTGACGCGGGGCTCCCACCCCCCAGACCCGCAGCAGGGGCCGGCTGACCTGTAGCCTCCGGCACACAGGCACGTGTGGCTGCTGACCGCGTCCACACACTGGGCCCCGTTCTGGCAGCGGTGGCCCCTGCAGCCGTCCTGGCCCCCCCTGCAGCTGTCCCCCGTGTACCCTGGTGCACAGTCACACCTGGAGGGAGGGAGGGGTCGGCGTCAGCCGCACGTTCAGCCCAGAGCTCAGGTCGCTGGGCCCGAACCGCCTTTGTGGGCCCTGGAATCCCCACATCCTGGCGATCGGTGGAGACACACGGAGCCCTGGGGCCCCCACTCGGACAGTCTCCTCCACTGTGGACTGGGAGGCGAGTGCCAGCAGCAGGAGAGGACCCTCCCCCCCCGGGCACGGCCACGGCCACCCTTCCACTGCCCGCCTACTCTGAGGCTCTGCTGCTCCCTGTGGCCCCGGACGCCCGGCACAGGCCTCACCCACAGGCTCAGCGCCCCGCCCGTGGCTCCCCGCCGGCCCAGCCCTCCTCCTGCGGCAGAGGCCCCTCCGTCAGCAGAGCTCACCCCGCGGCACAGAGTCTACCCGTGCCCTCCCCCACGGGCTGGACCAGTGTGTAGCGGCCTGGAACTGCGGCAGGCCCACCGTTCCGACCACACAGGTCAGGTCAGTTTGGTCACCAGAGCAGTTCTTTTGGGTTTTTAGAGCTCTGTGGACGCATGAGCAGGGATGAGAGGTGGTGAAGCCAGAGGGAACAGCTATGGAGGGGCCCTGAAATGCCAGACGTGCGGCCGCCCATCCAGAGGGGGACAGGGCGAAGCCTCTGCCATGCTCAGTGTGGGCACGCTGCGAGCCCTGCGGTCTGGCCACAGCTGTGCCGTCTCCAGCCCTGCGCTGCCGCTCGGGCGCTTACGCAGCTGAGTCCACCCACTGCAGCAGGGGGGCCAGGGAGCAGGAAGCACAGCCCGCACCAGACTCACTGCCCTGGCGCAGGCGGCACTGACCTGGGCCCGTCTGGAGTGCCCACGCACTGGGCTTCGCGCTGACACGGGTTCAGCTCCGGGGAGCAGAGGTCCACCAGCCGCTCACAGGCCCTTCCTGGGGAGAGGAGTGAGGCGGGGGGCGAGTCTGGGCCCCGTGCAGCTGCCAAGGAGGCCCCCGCCCCCCGCCCCTCTCCCCTCGCCCCTCGCCCCTCGCCCCCCGCCCCTCGCCCCTCGCCCCCTGTGTGCAGTGCAAGACTCAGGTGCGCTACAGCCCGGCCACACTCACCCGCATACTGCGGGGGGCACTGGCACGTATAGTTGCCCACACCGTCCACGCAGGTGCCCCCATTGGCACAGGGGTGCTCCACACACTCGTCTGTGTCCACCCCGCAGGTCGGTCCTTCAAAGCCCACGGGGCAGGAGCACCTGCGGGGACAGGGAGGAGAGGGCTGCCTCTTGGGTCACGCCTGTGGCCACCGTCAGGACAGCCCTCGGCAGGAGCAGGGCTGCTGCTTCGGCCAGACCCCGGCCAGGGCCCACGGGGTCCGAGGAGAGCAAGCCCAGCCCCGGCCGCGAGACTCACTCACGGGCTGGCGGGGAGAGATGAGCCCTGAGGAGAAGTGGCGCTGGGGCCGGGCTGTGGGCACCACGGGGCAGCAGACACCTCGCTCCTCCGCGGCAGGGGGAGTCGGTGCAGAGCTCCGGAAGGAGATGATGACCTGGCCTAACCCAGGGCCCCGGCAGGGGACGGTCGGAAGGGGAGGGAAGGCGGTGAGGCGGAGAGATGGGTCGAAGGCAGAAACGAGGGAGGCCCCGCGATAGTCCTCTGTGCTCATCCACGCAGTTCAGAGCTTCAGAAACATGGGCTCCACTCAAGGACAGATGAGGACCGGGCTGGGGTGAGCAGGGGGCAGAATGTGGGGGCTCCTGCATGTCCGTGATCTTCCACCCAAGGTGCACCTTCTCTGGGCACATGGTTTGCCAAGGGGCGTGAGGGCCAGAGGCTGGAGAAACTCGAATCCAGCTCTTCAGATCTCCAAACCAGCTCCCTGCTTACCAAGCGCCCAGGACTCTGCAGAGGTGGCCTGCTGTGCCCTCGAACTCCAGGTGGGACCCTGTCCCCAGGCTCCACATCACGGAGCAGCTAGGGACTTGGGTGAGTGGACGGCAAGGGAAGGGAGACCGCAGGGGGAGGGGCAGCTCACAGAGACACCCCGCTCGGAGGGCCCCCCACTGGAGTGAACACGGGCCGGCCTGCGGAGGCCCAGCCCCTGTGCCCGCAGAGGGTTTTGCCTGTGAGGAGGAGTCTAGGGGAGCGGAGGGGAGCGTTGCCGGAGCTGGAGCCCAGAGCCGAGCTGGACCTGCGGTAAGGGTGAGCCCCCAGGGACCCCGGGAGGAGAGGCGCTGAGCGTTTTATTTTGCCCTTCTGGTATTTGGGTTTGTAGAAGCAGGTTTGGGCCTTTCTGCCGAAAGATTCAACATCGTCTTTCGAAGAGTTCATTTGTCCAGTGAGCAATTTATTTTCAGAAACTGTACTCCACGTCTTTCTCAGATAAGCTCCGGAGGGGTAGGAGTTGGTGAGGATCCTGAGGGAAGGGGCTTAGTGGCGACCTCGGCCACAGAGGGACTGAAAGGATGAGACCAGGCTGTGCGGCCCGCAGCGAGAGTGCCCAGAGCTTGGCCCCACTTCCAGGCAGCCTCGGCTGTGGGCCGGAGCTCAGTGCGGCCCCACTGGCTGGGACTCCCTTCAGGCCCCGCCACGGCCAGCCGCTGCTCGGTGCACAGCCAGGCGCTGGGGCCGTGACGCCTGGCAGGAGCAGCCAAGGGCCCGGTCTTCCCTGACACCACAGCCCTGAGTTCTGGGCCGTGGCCTGCAGTGGGAGGACGCTCTGTGCCCGGCACCTCACAGGGGCAGGGGGCGGGCCCGGGCCCAGGTCACCCTCCGGCCTCGTGCCGGTGACAGTCCTCCAGGCTCTGCGCTTTTGCCTCCTAGGACGAAGAGGAGGAGCTCGGCCCAGGGAGGCTCAGTCCGCCCC
>PVIC010003907.1:0-65808 GCA_004025085.1 Thryonomys swinderianus | reverse complement strand
CTCCCTCCCTCCCTCCCTCCCTGTCTCTCTCTGTCCATATTTTATATTTTGCTCTACCTCATTTTTATTAGCATGGTTGTCAGAATAGTACAAAAGGAGAATGGGAGGGAAGGATTTCAGCTGATTTTCCTTGGAAGAGCTTCACTAAGGCCCTGACCCTTCAGTCTCCCACTGAAGATTCCTCAGCCTCCAGATTCTGACTCATACGGGACACTGCCCTGGGCTCCAGGCCTTCGGCTGGATTCTTTAGATCTCTAGCATGCAGAAAGATCTCTTGTGCTCGTCTACATCTGACTCTGTGAGAAGATGTTGTCAGCTAATCTTGTACTTTCTGTGTCCTGCATTAAATCTGTTTCTCTTGCAGATACTGGCTATGATACTCCCAGAGGGCAAGAGACATGCTGACCTCACTGGTCTTCCGTGCCTTTTGTTAGTGCTTCCCTCTCTGCTTCTCTCCTCCTGCTCCTCTCAGGCAGACACATGCACACACCCTACTTACCAAACAGATCCAGTCCTTCCCCTGTCTTTTCCCCTCTGTATCAATCTGCTTTCTCTGAGAGATTCTAGACCACACAGCCCAGTGTTTCACAGCTGTAGCTCAGGCAATGGACTCCACTGTCCTAGAGTTTCTGCTTGGTAACAATGATCCCTTGATAAGGTTTCTACATGGTAAAGAGTTTCTACTCTGTCAGCCATCGTATCTCTCAGGGCTCTAAAAGTGGTGTCCTGGGGACAATTATTTGGATTACTCTTTGACTCTGGTCCAAAGTTGTCACCAGGCATTATCTTTCTCATCAGTATTTGGGGGGTGGGTATTTAGAAAAGGAAAGGCATCCTCAGTTTGAGAGTGCAGAGGAGGTCAGTTCAGATGGCCTCTAGTCATTGGCACCTTCCTCACATCTCTCTTGGGCTTTCTAGCAGGCACTTATCGATGAAAACACTCGTCTACTTGAGACACAACCAAGGGTCCCTATTGCTAAGGAACTGATTAGTGCCTCACAACTGAAAGTGAACATGGAGATGCCCAAAGCAATGCCGTCTCGTTTGCCTCCCTCACACTCTCCACTCCATTCATGCTCATTCAAAACACTCACCAAAGACCATTTTCTATTCATTTGAAAGACAAAGTTCCTGCCCTTGGGTAGCACTCCACATAGGAAGGGAGACTGACACTCTCACTTCAGATGTGATAAACCAGTATGATGTCCATGTCGTGAGAGATGGAGCATGTGGAAAGAGGTGCTAGGAAATCACAGGTGAAGGTGTTTCAGGCAAGGGAGAAGGAGCTGGAGAGGGCTCAGCGGAGGCGGTAATTACTGAGTGAGCTTTGAACGAACATCAGGAGCTGGCAGTGGTGGGATAACTTGGATTCTGCCCCAGGTAGAAAGAGCACCGTGTGGGCGGGCAAGGACCGCCAGCAAGAGAACATCTCACAGGCTGCAGGTCACTTGGTCCCCAGGGTTCAAGAAATGGAGTGGCAGAAACGGGAGTAGGGAAGTAAGTGGGCTGCAGTTTGTGAGGAGGTTATGCATTCAGCGCAGCTCTGATGGCCTCCTTCAGACAATGAAGAGCTGTGGACAGACAGTAAGCAGAGAAAGGCTACGATCCGGTGTACAGTTTGGCAAAGTCAGCCTAGTGGCTATAAAAAGTGAGCGCTAAGTAAAGGTGGAGAGACTGAGGATGAGGCTGTAACTGAAGACCTGAGGAGAGATGATGGGAGAGGAAGACATGGAGGGCGGGGCTGGGGATAACCTGAGGTTTATGCCTTGGCTCGGCACCGACTAGATGGCAGTTGCCTTCACTGAACGGGCTCCTCTGCCGTACCTGCCCCCAGCACTGTCTGCTGTACCTCTTTCCCTTCTCTCCTCAGAGAGCAACCTCCCTCACCAAAGGACCTCACCCCTCAGAGCTCAGTGCCTTTCCCACTGGTCTCTCTAGGCAGATGGCACCCAAATATTTACCACCATTCTCCATGTCCCTTCTCTTGCCTCTTTCCAGACACCTAGGAGTTAGCCTGTCCCAAAGTAAACTACAGCAGAGCTCCTATCTTCCATATTTTAATTGTTCTAGAACTGAGATATGTCCTTCAATTGATATGTATATTTCACATATTCATGTTTTTTAACTTCCCCAAAAGTTATTAAATATGTGTGTATTTTATAATTGATGGCCTGTTAGGGCTAAAGGTAGTAAATATAATTATATTTTTTATACCACCCCAAATTTGTTTCATTTAAGATTAAAACCACCACAACCTACTCTCCCTGGTCCAAACTCTCTCTCTGCCAGGTGAAATCCTTTCTGTCCTCATCAAATGCCACCTCCTTAGCCAACTGTTCCAGACTCTACCCCCTTTCTGGCCCCTGCAGAATAAGCTATTTCTTTTCTTGAGATCCCAGAGCTCTTTACTCATGAAGGGCCAGTACAAGTCAAGTCAGTTTTGCACCTATCTCCTTCCTACAGGCCAAGATCTCCAGAGGACAGGCCCAGCGCTGTTTAAGAATGTACATGGATTTGTTTTAATCAGTATTGTATGAACCACAGATGTGCACGTGACTATTGTGAAGAAAGAAGCTTTGTATTCAGTCACCTGGGAGCAGGAGGTATGACATGCAGTGCTGCATGTGGCGGCAAGAGGGGACTCATGTGGGGAAGCACCAGGGACAGTCAGAGAGGCAGAGGGGCTGAGGGGAAACTGGCAGAGCATTCTGGGAGAGAAAGGGCCAGGCAGGACAAGCAGATTTAGGACTCACTGGTTTGAGTCATTTCTGTGGGCTTTGGGGTACAGGGCTGCACTGGCTGTCTGGCCTTGGTCATGGGGGATGGGAGCTGGGGTAAGGAAGGGTGGCTTCGAGTGTAAGAGTCCTGTCACAGCCTGACAAAGGAGGTGCTTGGGGTATGAGCTTTGAACCTGCTGGCTCACCCGGGAGAGGCACACTGTGCCCTGGGGGGGCAGTCTCTTCAAAATCAGCTGTCTCAAATACCAGAAGACTAAAAACTGCGGTTGTCCTCAACATCCGTAGGGTATTCATTCTAGGCCCTCAGAAGATGTCAATATCATGGACCTAAAGTCCCTTATATAAAATGGCACAGTATTAGCATACACAGTAACTTCATTCATCGTCCTGTCTTATTTAAATCATCTCTACATTAATTACAACACTTAGTATAAGATCAGTGCTATGTAAATAGTTATTAGACTGTACTGTTAAGGTGACCAGAATCCATCAGATTCAGTAGAGATATAAAGATCGTTTTCGAATATCTTCCATCCACAGATGGTCGAACATGTGGGTATGGAACCTACAGATACAGAGAGTTGATTGTATAGAAAATTAAAAAAACATGATTCATGGGCCGGAGGGTTAGCTCAGTGGTTCCGGCGCCTGCCTCGCAAGCGCAAGGTCCTGAGTTCAATCCCCGGTAACCACATACAATGCTGGGCGTGGAGACACACCCACCAGCAATCAACACCGCATACTACAATGCCGGACGTGGTGGCTCACGCCTGTCATCCCAGCACTCGGAGGATTGCTGAGTTCGCGTCGGCTTGCCTGGGCACCATAGTGAGCTCAGGGCCAGCCTGAACTACAAAGCGAGACCCTGTCTCAAAAAGCAAAAAAACAAAACAAACAAACAAAAAAACAAAAACATGATTCAGTAGGAATGGCAATTCACTCAGCCCTTTTCTCCCACCCCCAGTGCCTACCTGGTGTGCAGCAGAGGTTCAGGGCTGCACCCCAAGAAGACTCAGAGAGGCAGCACAGAAAAGGCAGCCGTGTCTCTGGAGATGCCCAAGGTGAGGAGCAGGAGCTGTGGATCCGTTGTTCTTCACCCTGGACGGGCAGTGCCCGGAGGCTGCTGGGCCTTGGCGGGAGCTCAGAGCAGGGACAGCAGGACAGATCTGGAGAGGTGTTTTGAGACAGGGTCGGTTTCGGTGAGGGAGAAGTGAGACAGAGGGCAACCAGGGCTGGAGAGGCACATGACCTCTTTGGCAAGGCTGAGCTGAGTCCGCAATGGTTCCCATGGGTCTGCACGGTCCTGCCTCTCCTCTTGATTTGCCGTCACTGCCCCCACATTCAACTCTTAAAAGCCTGGGATGCTTGAGATTCTGGCTGGCACTGCCATTCTCATCCCAGGTACCTAGCTCATCCCTTGCTCTTGCCTCCATCCCAGGCAATTTTCACAGCTCCCTGGAGCTTGGATGGTTGCCCAGGCCTTGGATCAAAAACTCACTTTCTTTCTTCTGCTGCCACAAAGGGAAGTTTTGCCTCTTTCGTGGACTTTTTACCATTCTACCCCACAATGGCCAGACTCGGAGGAATTGTAAATAACTTTCCTCTTGAATAGTGAGAACTTCATTTCAAACCCAGAATAGTGGGGGTTAATATTCATCCAGCAAACTCTAGTGCACCAAGGTGCAGGGAGAAGGGAATGAGCTTGCTGGGCACTTTAGAGTTGGCTATTCCACCACCAAGTACATACTTGACAGTGACAAAGTGCTTCTGCACATTTGCTTTCATCTTATATTCACAGCCCTGCAGGGGGGGGGGTATGTGTTATTCCTATTTCATTGAGGTTGGGAGCTGAGGCTTAGAAAGATTAAGTAAGTTATACAAAGTCAAGGCAAAAACTGTGAGCCATACTGGGAAATGCTTTGGCCTCCACACTGCTGGGAGCTGCTGTTTCGGGGCTTTGGGGGAAGAAGAGATTTTTTTGTCTTCCATTAGGAGGCAGCAGGGAGGGGAAGAGCGTAGACTTTGGAGTGAGAAAAAAGTAGACATCAATTTTGCCTTCTGCTTCACTAGCTTTGTGAACTGTATGTTACTTAAGCTCTTTGAGCTTTAATTTTGACATCCACACAATGGAAAATAGACCACCATTCTTTTTGTGATTCAATTTAAATCGCCTCCTTGGAATGATGCCTGAGAAAAAGGAACTTTCTGGAAAGACTGGACTCTCCCTCTCTTCTGAGTAATGATGACAGTTCAGCCACATGGCCAGAGGCAACACACTCATTTTCAGAGCCAAGTTTAGCTAGGAACTAGCCCCAGCTTGTGGGGAGGCCTGAGCTGGGTAGGATCCCCAGGAGCTTGCAGCTCAAAGTGTGGGGGCCATGAGTTGGGGTGTGAGACTTCTGGGCACAGTGCACAGGTGAAACTCCACATTTGAAGAGCAGGTGGCATCTGAGCAGAAGCCCTTGAGGATCACTTGGAAATTACAATTTATGAACACTGGGGTGAGTAGTGGCAGCAGGGGGCTGGAGAGAAGCCGCCGAGCTGTAATCCCACGAATCTAGCCAACTCTTTTAAGTCTTCTTGACCTACTCTTAATAAGCCCTTTCTGACTTCACTTTTCCAAGAACTCATTAATTCTTTCTTGATGCCATTTTCATTCTATGGCTTGAATATCAGAGGTAACAAGCCTATAAAATTGCTCCCAGCAGGAGAATCCTTTGTTAATTCCGCAATAAACTCCTTCCTACTTCAAAGGACGGATGGACACTCCAAGACTCGGCAAACACATCAGCCTTCCTTCCAGTCATGATCTGATTGCACATGTGCTGCTCCTGCCGATCAGTGCGTCCCTGACAGACGTCGCTTCATTTTCTTAGTTCACTCCACTTGACATTTGTCCTTGAGGAAATTCAGCCTGGCCAACTGGACCTCCCATTAATTGACTGGTTCTTCCCTGGCTACTCCTACACTGCTGTCAGTTCCCCTGCTTTGCCAACTCATTTTCATTCCAGTCTCCTGCTACGCTTTCAACCTCCTACCTTCTGTACGGCTTAACGGGTTTCTTCTCTTTACTCAGAGGGACCAGTAGCCATAATGATGAGCTTGAAGAGGATTCAGAAGTCAAAATCACATCTGAACCAGAGGCCCCGCATCCCAACATCTTTTCTGTTTCCAATCTACTTCGTTCTTCTGGTATCTCGTTTCTTACTATCAGAAGAGAAAACAGGGACCACCTTGCTCATAAGCCTTTAGATTTCACTGACTTCTTGATCCCTGGTAGAGTCTTCCAGATCACAGAAAGCTCAAACCCAGCTCCAAAGAGTACATTACCAAAACATGCATATACAATGGTACCTCAGTTCATGAACACTTTTATTTCAAATGATTTGATTCCCACACAGAGTATTTGGAAAAATTTTGTTGTTGTTTGCAAACTCTGGATGAAGTGACAATCAGTCATGGCTGTCTTCCCACACTAACACAAATGTGGCTGCCTTCTCTAAAATTGTAGTTTGTGAACAGAGAGACCACTGTGTGTTAAACAGTCCCCATCTACTCGTGCTGTAGACTGCACAATTTCTACTGAAGTCCCCTCCTGAATATTATCATAAGAACCCACATTGTACAACTAGAAATGGAGGACATTGTTGGGGAAAAAAATCCAAAGACAATTAAAATATCTTTTATCTTAGGGGATTGCTATGAAGTAGTAGGATTATGTGAAGGGTGGGGATTAACATGAAGAGCCACAGTACAACAGTGTTTGGGGTTTTTAGGTTGTAGAGAGTAAACTGCTAGACTCAAATTCCAACTCTCCCATTGATGAGCTGTGTGACTTGGGCAAATTCCTAATGTACCAGTTTTCTCATCAGTAAAGTAAAAATAATCTCTATTTTTTTTTTTTTTTTGAGACAGGGTCTCGCTTTGTAGTTCAGGCTAGCGCTGAGTTCACTATGTAGCCCAGGCAAGCCTCGAACTCAGCAATTCTCCTGTCTCTGCCTCCCGAGTGCTGGGATTACAGGCGTGAGCCACCACGCCCGGCCATAAAGCAAAAATAGTAAAAGCAAAGGCAAAAGGCATCAGTTCAAAAAAGTGTCAGTACATGTAAAATGAATCAAACTGTGCCCAGCTCATATTAAGTACTCAGGTAAAAGAGCAATTTGTAATCTCTTTTTGATGTGTTAGTCTTCTTTTTGTTGCTGTAGCAAAATACCTAAAACCAGTTAATTTATAGAAACAGATGTGTACCTGACTCAAGGTACTAGGGTCTGGGAAATCCAAGAGCATGGTAGCAGCATTGCTGGGCATCTCAAGAGGACTCACACTGGGTCATCAACATGCAGAGGGTATTATATGGCAAGCAGATCAAGAGTGCCAGCTGCTGTCTCCCTTATTCCTCATCTTCTTCCTCTTCCTCCTCCTCTTCCCACTTCTCCTTCTCCTCATTCTCCTCCTTCTTCCTCTTCACCACCCTCTTCTCTTACTAGGAACTGAACTCAGAATCTCAAACTCGGCTACATTCCAAGTCTTTTCATAACTTTCCATTTTGAAACCAGGTCTTGTAAATTTCCTAGGCTAGCCCAAACTTGCAGTCCTACTGCCTCAGCTTCCAGAGTCACTGGGATTACAGGCTTGCAGCACACTGAACTTCTTTCTTCTCTTTTCATAAAGCTACTAGTGCAATCATAGGTGTCTTACACTCATCACTTCATCTAATTGTAATTATGCTCCAGAGGTCACCTCTAAGCACCATTTATATATAAATTTGGAAATCCTTTCCAACACATTTACTTTGGAAAGACACATTCAAACCATAGCATATAATTTTTATACTTTGTACAAATTCCACAGGAGTGCTCAACAAAGAGTTTCCAGGTGAATGTAGGGTGTTTCAGTATCTTGATATTGGGAATATTCTTCATGAATTCTTCAGTGCCTATAATCAGATTGGACACATATTGAGAATATAAAACTATCACATGCTCTATAAGAATCATCTGGGTGTGGTGGCACATACTTATAATCCTAGCACCTAGGAGGCTGAGGCAGGAGGACTACTGAGAGTTCTAGACCAGCCTGAACTACATAGTGAGTTCAAGGCCAGCCTAAACTGTATAGTGAGATCCTGAATCAACAGAAAAAAAAAAGAAGGAATGAAGAGCCCAATGTAGCTATCTCCCTTTCCTGCCAGTTTTGATAAAAGTGCCCATCGGCACCCACGTTTGTATTTACCACATTGAAGGCCAGCTGCTAACCCACCAATAAGTGACTGACACAAATATAAGCCACATAATATCTTTCACTTTTTTTGGCAGCAGTGGGGTTTAAACCTATAGCTTCCCCCATGTTAGCCAAACACTCCATCCCAAGCCACATCCCTAATTCTTTCATTCTTAAGATAGGCATAGTTTCATTTACCTTATTTCCACATAAGATTTGGAATTAGGGCCGGAGGGTTAGCTCAGTGGTTCTGGTGCCTGCCTTGCAAGCGCAAGGCCCTCAGTTCGATCCCCGGTAACCGCATACAATGCTGGGTGTGGTGACTCACACCCACCAGCAATCAGTACCACATACCACAGTGCCGGGCGTGGTGGCTCACGCCTGTAATCCTAGCACTCGGGAGGCAGAGGCAGGAGGATTGCTGAGTTCGAGGCTTGCCTGGCCTACATAGTGAGCTCAGAGCTAGCCTGAACTACAAAGCGAGACCCTGTCTCAAAAAAAAAAAAAAAGATTTGGAATTTCTAAATAATTTGATTTAAATGTCATTTAGCAATATGTTTTAACCATCTATCTTGTATGTCCAGTCTTTTAGCTCACCTGGCCAACTGAGTGAAAAGGAATTCGCTTGGGCCACATATAAAAATATATATTGCAGTTAGTGCATATTAGTAACCAAACTTCCTTGACATATATTCTTACTATAACATTTTTTAAAAGAAGGCAAGCAGTGCATGGGCCATGGATTCGGGACCATAATGAAAATGTGTTATATGCCCAATTTTGGTACATGGAGACCACCAGGCCATTCAGATGCCAAGAGTTATGGCTTCCATCTAGATGCCCGCTTCCCTCAAAACAAACAAACCCTCATGCAGTCATAGGTGGGGAGCTTCAAAGGCAGCTGGATTGGCTGTGTGCTGTGGGGTAAAGGACATGATGCTGGGATCAAGAGTGTCCCACGCTGGGCATGGGTGGTAAAGAAGGACAGAAAGAAGCTGCTTGGCCACCTCCTGCCTGCTTGCCATGGACTGTTTCTCTTTTGCAATGCCCCCTACCATGCAAACCAGCCTTGAAACCACTCAACTATGAACTGAAACTTCTACAAACCTTGAGCCAAAATAAACCTTTCCTCTTTTAATTTTGAGTGTTGAGTATTTTGTCTCTGCAACAAGAGAAGTAACTAAGACACTAAGTTAATTCATTTTTATGCAGGCCTCTAAATGAAGTTTTCCCTTTTTAATTAAAAGTATCCTGAGATTAAAAGTCAAGCTGTGAATAACCCATTTGTCTTTTGAAACTAATGAACTGTAAAAATCAGAATTTCTTGGTGCTATGCAACCAAAACCAAAATCTGGAAGTCAACTGGGCATGAAGCTTATAAAACTCTATAATTTGATGCAGTCCCTAATTTTAACTTTTTCAACTCATCAAAACATTATTATTCACATTGATACAAAGTAGGTATCTCCAAGTAGAAGTTAGAAAACAAACATATGCTAGTAAAATAGTACTTTTACCTCTTGTCTGTGTAAGGCTTCCAAATAAAGGTTTTATTGTTCAGAGGATTTTGAGGCCCCTCTATAATTGTTGTAATAATAAGCCCACCTCCCCTAGCCCTCCTTCATGCCTCTTACAGAGAAGACTTTCCATTTTAGAACTGTAACTGTGATTCTCTTCCAACTGAACATTTGTAGTGATCCCTCTCATCCTCACAAGACAAAGTGAGGATGCCTCAGCTTGACAGACAAGGTCCCGGCCATCAATGCTCCACAATCTCTTCCCTGACGTCACCTCCCACTCCTGCCACACAGAATCCTTGCTACTTCCCATGAAATGCCAAGCATTTCTATGCTGTTCCCTGGCTCAGAATGTCCTCCTCCTCTCTTCCCCTCACGGCTGTATCCCTGTGGGTCAACCCGGTTCTCATATTCATCAGTCAAGGCCAAACTCATGCAGAGTCTCCTTCAAAGCAGCTCCAAATCTTATCCATGCTCCTCAGCACTGTCCACTGGCACCATACTGAAATTATTGGTGCACATCTCCAAGTTTCTCACCTGATTGTGACCTCCTACTGGATTGACGAGACACTGACCTTTATTCTGGCATGCAAAGGTGTTCAATAATGGAGGGAAGATGGAAAGAAAAGAAGAGCTGCAAGAAGGCAGGACAACCCTGCCTCTCATGTCAGACCCATGCACCTCCCAGGTCAATAAGCTGCCCTTCCAGAAAAAGCTACATTCTGAACTCCCTGTGTGATAATACCATTCCTTGCTTCTTCCCAATAACATCTTTGGTTTCATTTTAGAGTCATAATAGTATGTAATAGTAAATGAGGAAACAGAGCTTGAGGTACAAAGTAATGAGTCAGGTTAGAACACAGGACTTCAGCAAAGATCTGAGATATGCCGTTTGCCTTCCACTGAGTATTATGGGTATGTCTGTGCAAGTGCACACTTTGGGGATAGGGTATTGTGACACAGGGAGAAAACTTAGTCTTTTTCAAACAGTTCATGCAAGGCTAACTATATCATGAATTAGAGGCAACATGTTGCATTGAGCTTTTTATTCTGTGTATATATATTGGTATAAAACACACTTTTGAGGTTACAATCAAAGCATCATGTGCCTCTGTTGGTTTACTTAAAACTTTATATGCTGACAGCAAGTGGGAAACTTACCATGTCAATTCTTTTTTGTGAACAGACATCTTTCAGAAGAGTCAGTGTCTGTGTTCCTTAGCAAATACCAAACACAGGCACTCTTCAGTGGCTTTTCTATTATTTGAATATGTCCCCAAAAAACCCTGTGCTGGAAGAGAAACTTAATCCCCAATGTAAAAGTTTCAGGTTCCATCTTTGTGAATACATTATTAACTACAAGAAAAGGGCCTGATACTTGCAGTTTGATCTCTGGCTCTTTCACACTCTCTTGCCCGCCCATCTTCTATCATGGGATGACTCAGTAAGAAGGGGCTCAGCAAATTCAACCCCTCAACTTGGACTTCACTGTCTCTAAGACCATGAACCAAATAAATTTCCATTTTTATACATTACCTGATCTCACATATTCTGATATACCAGTACAAAATGAACTAAGACAGTCTTCCAATCTGTTATATAAGCAGAGGATATATTGTATATCCTCTTGATACAAAGGAGAAAAGAGGAACTCAGGAAAGTGTAATGACTTAGCTGGGCTGGTTAATAAGACATCAGGTTGTTTTAGCTTGTGTCTAGATGTTTTCTTAAGCCTTATGTAGTCATAGGTGGGAATTTTTTAGGAATGGGTAAATCTAGAGGATGTTAAACAATGTTAAGATTAAGGTGCTAAGATTAAGGGTGGGTGATTATTAACTCAGTGTATTAACTGCTTTAGCACTGCCCTAATCTCAGTACCCTAGATATGAGACAAGAAGCGGTATGTCTTGTGTCAAACTGTTTCTCCTCTGTAATGTCTGTCTGCCATGACAGGCTCTGTTGGAGCCACCTGATTATAGATTAAAACCTCTACAAACTGTGAGTTAATAAACCTTTCCCCTTTTAACTTTGAGCAGTATTTTGTCTCAGTAATGTAAAAAGTAACTAAGACAAAATTTGCTACCAGGAGTAGGGCTGTTGCTATGCCTACACCTAACCATATAGTGGTTCAAAAGCCTCCAAGACTGGTTTATAGTTTTTAAAGTTTCAGAAATTCCAGCTGAGATGCAGATGAAAACAACAGTGAGATTTCATCTCACTCCACAAAGAATGGCTGCTATCTCAAAATTAGCCAGTAAGAAATGCTTGCAAGGCTGTGGGGAAAAAGGAATCCTTTTTCACTGTTGGTGGAAATGTAGATTGCTGCAATCACTGTGGAGATCAATAAGGAGATTGCTCAAAAACTAGGTTTAGAGATCCCATTTGACCCTGCTATTCCCCTGCTAGGTATGTACATGAAAGAATTAAATGATTCATATCACAGTGACATTTGTGCACCCATATTCATAGCAGACCAGTTTGTGAGAGCTCAATCTTGGAAACAACCCAAATGCCCATCAGCTGCAGACTGGATAAAGAAGATGAGGGGGTTTTTTTCTAAAATGGATTATTACTGTGCCATAAAGAATGATATGTTTGGGCTGGAGATTAATTCAGTGGTTCCAATGCTTGCCTAGAAAGTGCAAGGTCCCTAATTTAATCCCAGGTAACCACATACAACAGTACCAGGTGTAGTGACTCACACCCACATGCCAGTGGGCAATCAGTACCACATGCACAGTGCCGGGTTTGGTGGCTCACACCTTTAATACCAGCACTTGGGAGGCAGAGGCAGGAGGATTGCTGAGTTCGAGGCTTGCCTGGGCTACATAGTGAGCTCAGGGCCTGCCTGAACTACAAAGCAAGACCCTGTCTCAAAAAAAAAAAAAAAAGATGATATGCTTGAGTCATTAGTACTCAAATGGACATAATTTGAGGACCTACTCATAAGTGAAATAAATAGGTCACAGAGGTGTAAATACCATATCTTTTCTCTGGCATGGGAAACTAAAGATTTAAATGATTTTAGAGTGTATAATAGATACTGTGAAACAGAAAATATTCAAATGGTAAAGGGGGTAGGGGTTGATAACTTGGGGAAAAATGTGATGGTTAGAAAAAAGGAAGCATATATATGAGATTGGTGGTTGTAGGGTGGCTAGGGGAATGAGAAAAAAATGAGAATTAAGACATGTCATATACTGGTACAAATTTTCAACGTTGATTGTAATCATGATGTGTATATAAAGTGTATCAATAAAATCAGTTAATTAAAAAAAAAAGAAGAGCTAGAACACCTGAGGCTATACTCAATGGGAGGGTCTGATCAGACCTCAAAAGACCAGAATGCTATTTGAAAATGCTACCAGGAAAGACCAGTTCAATATGCTTCTGTTGGGGAGAAAGACTTCACTGGTGGTTAGATTTCAAATGATGTATGTTATGCCTTGGCCAAGGTTTCTCTGCAATGCCAGGAATGATGGCTCACACCTATAATCCCAGCACTCAGAAGGAGAGGCAAGAGGATTGCTGTGAGTTCTAGCCTTGCCTGGGCTACATAGTGAGTTCAGAGGCAGTCTGAACTACAAAGTGAGACCCTGTCTCAAAAAAAAAAAAGTTTCTCTGCATTTTACTTATGCCCAAACACAGCCTGCAACTGAGATTGAGTGGTGGATTATTTTAATCTTACAGTAAAACTTTCAAGACAATCCAATGCTGAGGCCATATGGCTGCTTTGGAGGCTTTTAGCCAGACCTGTGTTAAAAATCAAGAGCAAAGAGCTTATCAAAATGATTTAAAACATTTGAGGTCTGACTAAAAAGAAAGCATCAGTAAAGCTGTAAACTGAAAAGATAGAACAAAGGAGATCTTAACTGCTAAAAAAAAAAACACAAAAAAACTTAATGACCTCAAGGAATGGCACAAAAACAGCAATACTCCAGCATTTTCAGCCTCAAAATTACAAAAGTAAAAAACTTTACTTTAAAAAGAGAATCCTGGGCTTGGAGATTAGCTCAGTGGTTCCAGCGCCTGCATCACAAGTTCAAGGTCCTGAGTTTGATCCCCGGGAGCCACATATAATGCTGAGTGTGCTGATCATGCCCACCAGCAATCAATACCACATACCACAGTGCCAGGTGCGGTGGCTCACGCCTGTAATCTCAGCACTCGGGAGGCAGAGGCAGGAGGATTGCTGAGTTTGAGACTCAGTGAGCTCAGTGCCAGCCTGAACTACAAAGCAATACCCTGTCTCAAAAAAAAAAAAAAAAAAGTGAGTTTGCTTTCACATTTAAACCACTGTTTCATGAGCATCTCCTACGGCAATTTAGTGTAGTTCAGATCTCCTCAAAATGCATGTGGATTAGATCCCAGCTCCTCTCCCACAGCCATTCCTTGACCCTGCACATCCATTTTTCCTAATTAGCTTTGACTTACCTTAGTTTCTATTGAAGTCTGCTGTGTGAGCAGTCTGAAATGCAATCTATTTGTATGCTAGAGATTTTTCTTAGGCTTTATCCCATTTAAATTCTGGAGGCCTTGTAAGTGAAATCATAGTGAATCACTTTGGGTATTTTTCCACCAAAGATGAGGCCAGGGACCACTTTAGGGCCTGAGCTGACGCAGAGATGGGGTGCTCTGAAATGTGATGAGGGAGTGTTGACGGCACTTCAGGGGACTGCAGCTCACAGGAAAGAGGGCTGCTGCTCTCACCTAACTTTATGTCTCGCTCACTAGACGGGAGTGAGTATCAGCCCTTGCAGAGACCAGCAGAGAAGCCCTCCCTCATTCCACAAGCCCTGTCCTGCTCCCCCAACACCAAGCAAGAGAGGAGCCATCTGTCTTCTTGTCACCCTGACAGCAAGGCTGCCTTAGATTGTACACCCAAATGCTTCACTTGCTTCACCCTTGTCCTGACCCGGCTCATCCTTTTGACTACACTCTCCCTAAAAGGACACATTTACAGAGCTGAGGTCATGTGTTCACCCAGGGCCTATGTCTCCCCTTTTAGATCACACAATTCGAACGGCCCTGAAGCTTTGCCCCCAGAAGTTGCAGGGACCTCTCCCCCGAGAGCAGACCCAAGTGCTGGGCACGTGCCTAAGCAGGACAGAGTCCATGAGTTGTGCAGAAGGCCCTCTGTAGGAGGGGCTGCATCACTGGTGGGAAGGAAAGATGGCCACAAACCAGCACTCACCATCCTCCATGCTCCTGGGCAAAAATCCAAAGCAGTGGGAATTTGAAATCTAACTCTAGTTTTCTGTCTAGTCAGCTTTTCCTCTCTTGAATACCTGACAATGACAATTTAAAAAAGGAGAGGTTTAATTTGCCTCACAGTTTCAAGAGACTCAGTCCATGGTCTCAAGCCACAAGGCAGGAGCATCATGGTGGGGGGCTTGGCAGAGGAAAGCTCCTTCATTCACAGCGACTAGGAAGAAGAACTCAACAGTGCCAGAGAAGCAAGAACCAGAGGCCGGATACAGGTCCCGAAATCACACCTTCATCACCCACCCAGATACTCCCAGATGTGTACTTTACTAACACTGCAGGTGGCTCCCAAGCCAATCAAATTGACAGTCACAAGTAAGCATAACTGTCACACTTTCCATGTCCTTATAAGTGTGTATTTATTATGGCAAGAGCGTGGAATGTTATAAACTTTAAAACATGTTAACTTGATACATCGATTTTAGGACCACATGTAGTCTGTGGGGCTCCAACCACACTCCTACCCCAGACCTCATTCATACGAAACATCTTGAAAGTAGATAACTTAAAAATCAGAAGCCTCCATGGAGGCTTATACCAATACATTTTCGTCTAAAGCCATTGTGATTAATTCTTTCTTCTTTTTTTGGCAGTATCAGGGATTGAACTTGGGTCCTTGTGCTTCCAAGGTAGGTGCAGTACCACTTGAGCTAAACCCCCAGACCTAATTCTTTCTTCTTTCTTGTGATCATGCCTGCCAAGTAGTGTTGAGGCTTTGCATGCGTGTGTGCATATGGTAGAGGTGCAGGTCATCCCTGCAAGAAAAGTACATTTTGAGTGAGGAAGAAGTATAATACTCTGCAGGAGAATTTCCTTGACATTGTCTATATAAGTGCTGGCTCATGGTGATGTCCCTGGTCATGGGAACTGGCTGGAAGGAGATCCCTTCTATCAGAGGGCACATGTCCTGCACAGGCTTACCCAATCTGTCCCCAGTCAGCCTCCTCAATTCTCTTCCCTCTTGTTTTGAGCCTTTTAAGTCACACATGCACACATGTGCACACACTCACACAGAATCACCGTTCCCAGGGTCCTCCCAGCTCCTCCCAGTTTCCACCCTTCTGTTACCTCCCACCACTAGTTTGATCCAGTGAGACTGCCTTTGTTCACACTTCTTGTAGTGGCCTCAGGAAAAGTGTGATGTCACTAAAACATAGATTCTATAGTCTTAAATGTACACGAAAAAGTGCTATTGGACTCTACCACAATCCATCCATCTACAAGGTTCTAAATCCCAGGCTCAGGCCAGATCTATCCAGCCCCAGCCCAGAGCCAAACAAAAGTTATCCCTGTATTTGCTTCTTATAAAGCCTGTGTGCAGTAAATAAGGCATCCCCACCAGCACCACTGGTTTTAGGGACCCTCAGAGCCCAGCTTCCTGTTAGCCCTGAACCTTCCTCATTCTTCCAGGAGGATAGTGGGGACACTCTGGCCTTTGAGAGCTGCAGGTTTGACCTGAATCTACCCCGCCAAGCCTCACCTTATGTGCCACCCAGAGCCGCTGCAGAGAGACCTCGCCAGCACCCCACCAGCTGCTCTACATGGACCCGGGGCTCACTGCCAAGACGTCGGAACAATAAATCGTGGCTCTTTCTTTTATTCATGCCCACACCTCTGCGGACAGTGCTGAGGAAAAACAAACCCCACAAAAGCCCTGCAGGCTCTGGCGCTCTGGCATTCTCTGTTTTGCTCCTCTCTGATTATCTCAAGGAGGCAGAAGCAAGGAGAAAGGGCTCATCAGCCCCCATGGGGTGGTAGGCCCCTTCCTCTTATTCCCCGTGAGTGGGAGCAACCCCTCTCAGCCAGCACCTGTTGCATGCTGAGCCTCAAGCCAGGTTCTGGGACCCAGAAGTCACTGAGTCCTAGGGAAACTGCGAAATCCATGTTCAAGGTTTGCTAGAGAGATATTATTTCTGCCTCACCTTCCTAATTGTCCTTCAATTGCCAGAACGCTCTTAGGCCCAGGACAGCCAGCTCTTTGCTTAACACAGCAGGTGAAATGGAATCAGAGTGTCCTGACAACAAAGGATACAAAGAAGAGGCAGCCAGGTTAGCTGCAGGCTCTGATGACAAAGGTCCTCTCTGTGAAGGGCTCAGAGCTGATGCAGCATTCACTGATGCCACTGCCTTTGCAAATCACCCCAGACCTTGGGGCCTCCTGGGACTTGCCTCCTGCACCTTCTAAGTCTCCATGCCTGGCACTGTTGTATGTGGTTACCAGGGACAGAACTCAGAACCTTGCACTTACAAGGCAGATGCCAGAACCACTGAGTTAGACCCCCGGTCCCAGAACTCCTTTTATACAGAAGAAAGAGAATAGGCTTAGCATGAGCCAGTCTCTGCCCAGGGATGAAGGGTTTCCAGGATATGGACCTTTGGGTACTAAAATCAAGATACTCATGGGTGAATGGGGAGAGTGGGTCACTCTGACAAAAAGATCCTCCCTACCTGAGCCTGACACCTGACTACATCCAGAGAAGGACCCGGACCCCGGCTGTCTGCTAGTGGCTTTTCTAGCTCAAGCCTTTCTTCAGCGTTTTACCTCACACCTGAGGGAAGGCTGGAAGGTAGACATGGTCCTCGAGGACAAATTAAGAGCTATTAAGACAAATGGAAGAGGAAAATGCCTGTGGTCTTTGTGGTAGGAGGAATTCCTTCAACTATCTTCGGACAGTACCCGCAAAACCCCACACAGGAAGTGAGCTGGGGAGAACTTGGGTACACTGCCAGGCAGGTCAACAGGCTTGAGCTGTCCTTGAACTTTTGTGCAGGTTACAAACTCTGGGCAGAAGAGGATGGGAAAAGACGTCTTTAAAAATCATTTGCCCGGTACTATCCTTGCCGGGAGCCTAGAGGACAAGCTGAGAGTGTGACCAGTTTGGGATGCTGCAAAGCACAAACAAGGGATTTCTCAGGTCTGCCCAGGAAAAGGCTCTTCTCAAAGATTGTCCATGCTGGTAGCTGTGAGCAGACATGCCGAGAGGCAAAGGCGGCGGAGGTGAAGTAGTCTGACAAAGCAGACTTCATGAGGCAGGACATAAAGAGCAGCAAGTTCTCCTTGGGCAGTGCGCTCCCTCCTTGAATTCACCGTCCTCTCCCCTGTAGCTGTAACTCTTTGTTGGGTACAGATAAAATTGGCAACTATGTCCTGTGAGCCGAATGCATGCCATATTATTCTCACAAGATTCACTCTGTCTTCTGTCAAGGCTACATCACAAAGCTATTTGCCTTTATCTTGTTTCATATAAACTCGCTTGCTGCATCACTAGAAAGACCTTGCCTTTTGACCAAACGTATAAAATTAGAATCTTTTCTTTGTTCATTTCTCTTCCCTTAGACCGGAGCCTGATGAGCCAGTGTTCATCCAAAATAAAAGTATTTCTAATTCCATTGGTCCTTCCTGTCGCTTAGAATTCTACAACACTCACCGAGACCACTTTGCTCAGACTCCTAATTTGACAGGCACGGAGACCAGGTCTGGGGAGGCTGAGTCACTAGCCCAGGAGACCACGTTCTCATGTGGCTGAGAGCTAGAAGTGACTCCACTGCCAATCAGTGTCTGCAGCACCAGATGCCACGGCCAGAGGTTCTCTGGAAGGGAGAACATTCCGAAAATGAGCCCAGACCCGGGCACTTAAGTCTCTGCCTCGCCAGGGTCACTGTGCTGTTCTGGGAGAGACACGTTAGCGGAAAGATGTTTCTCTCCATCTGGCTCAGTTCCCTGTTTAGTCCACTCTAACGCCCACTGCAGCTGGAAATCCTCCAAGGTTCCGAATTCCAGGGCAATTCTGTCCCACCTCTCCTTCTCCAAGACTTAGAGGGTATGAGTAAGATGAGCCTCAGTCCTCGGGAGCGGGAAAGCGCCCTTCCTTACTTCCCAGGAGCCTTCTTGGAGGTGGAGGGATTTAAAACGCAGTTTAAAGAGTTTCATAGGAACCAGAGATCTGAGAGTTTGGGTTGTCTGACACTGACATAGAAAGGGGCCAGACTGGATGCGAAGGAAGGGTTAGGGGAGGGGAGGGTGAAAGTGAGCTGCTGTTTGAGCTGCGAGGAAGCAACAGGAGGGACTCAAGTTCATGGCCAAGAGAGGGGAGAGGAGGAAAATGAACAACAACATAACAGAAGGACGCTGGGAAACACCTTCTGACAGCTATTACATCTGCTTGTAGCACCCATGATAGCTCTAGTTTTATCCTATTGTGGGCAAGCCCTGCACTTTCACAAAGAAAGCATAGGGAAAGGCCTAAGGATTGTCCCCAGGCAATGGCGAGGCTGCCTCCTTGTTCTCACAACACTTCTGGGAAAAGCAGCATCCACAGAAGGTGTCACAAGAAGAAAGAGTTTGCCTCCCCATGACATCTTTGAGACCATGGGTATGGAGAAGGGAAAAAAGGAGATGGTGGCCAGGAGCCCTCCGGGGAAGTCTCAGAGGCTCCAAGGAGCTGCCAGGCAGGCAGGGCGCTAAATCCTTGGGGAGGGTACAGATCCCCCCCCCCAAAATGTCCTGATTTTTTTTTCCCAATAGGCCCTTGGAGTCCCCTTAGCAGTTACTATCTCCCCATTCAGCTTCATGCCTATTGCAAATAAGTCTCACTGCTCCAGTAAGATAGTCAGCTGCTCTACTTCTAAATTCCCACAGAGCTCAGCACAGTGGGGCACCTGCTGGTCCTCATGAATACCCCTCTGGACCTGGATCCTCCCACTGTCTGTGCCACACCTCCGCCCCTGCACCCCAGCAGCCGGCGCAGGGGATGGAGCCAGCCTAGGCCCCTCGCTGCACTTGCTATCTGGGAGCTGGCCCGACGGACGCTCCCACGGGAAAGTGAGAGCTTCAGAGCTACAGATGAACGGCAAAAGCCCTGAGGAAGGAATTGCTGTGAGCAAATTCTAATCAGGCCGGTCTGTACAGTTCTCCTGTGAAGGGCAGCCATTTGTAAACTTTAAGTCATTTCCTGCATCTAAGGGAAGAGTGAAAGTTTCTGGAGATTTTTCCTGAGAAGGCTCTCTGGCAGGAGCCTTTTGATTTCCTGGCTTCCGTTACCGCACACCCACACACACAGTGGGGCCGGCATGTGGTATTACCTCCTTCTATCTTGAAGGTTTCTTTCTGTAAGTTTTTGAAACGGAGAAAATGACACACTCTTGGGAAGGAGAGATGGTGTGCTGGCCCCAGTAAGCGGTCACGACAGCACCGAAGTGGAAGCCTCCCTAGGAGAGCAGTACACTGCCACACCGCCGTGGGGACAGCTACTGGCTGGGCTTGGCAGGCCCTTCCCACGCCGCACACAGCCACCATTGGTCCACGTCACAGAAGTCTTCCGGCTCATCGTGAAACAAGTCCCACTCGTCCTGCGTCAGCTCATCGTCCCCACCTGCAGCCCAAAACATAAGCAACATCTCGCCCAGCTCTAAGGTGACAACCTCCTCTTCGTGGTTGTCAACTAGGCTGCTTTTCTCTCTTTCCTCAGTGAGCTCCCAGAGGCGGTTCCTCCACCGCGCCGGTGTCTGCTTGATGCTCCCACTTCCTGTCGCCGTGGCTCCTCCCCGGCCCCATCAGGGTATCTATCATGCACCCAAAGCCAGTTCTCTGCAAATGGACAGCTCCCACGACTCTCAAGAAAACACCTGCATGCCTTTTGCTCATTGCCTCCTCCTGTTTCTGAATGAGTTTCTGATTCTCTTCTTCCTCCTCTACGCACTTAGGAATGACAAAGCGAGATGTGATTGGCCATGACCTTGCTCTCGAACTGCTCGGCATTCCTCCACTTTCCAATTCAATTGAGATAGTTGCTGTTGGAGAGGATGCCAAGGTGGCGCCCGCTGGGGTTGGCTTCTGGTATACACCACCTCCATGCAGACGCCACACACTACGCCCGTGCTGTGCTGAGTGGCGAAGGACAACCCCGTGTCCTTCTTGCGGGCATTGATGCTGGGCCCTCTGGGCTGTATCCGCAGGGGCAGGAGCTACAGCCCTCACAGCTCACAGGCTCGTTGTACAGGTACACGCAGTTCTCCGAGCGCCAGCACTCTCTCCCCGGTGCTGTAAGGACAGAGCTGCTTCCCGGTCTCCACCGAAGCCGGCTCCTTCTTAGACCCTGCCTTGGGCACCATCCCTGTGGGCAGCCTCTGTGCAGGCAGGAGCTGTGTGGCCACGGTTGGGCTGGGCGGCATGAACTCCGTGGCAGTCTCCGGGTCCTCGGACCTTGCGCCTGCAGCTGGGGAGTTTGTATATCCAGACTCAGATTCACCTGTACTTGTTTTCGCAAGTGGTCCCGCGCCAGGGGAGAGACTCGAGGCAGCGTCAGGAGACGGTTTTGCAGTTAGATCTGCAGCAGCGGCTCCTTCCTGCTCCAGTGGTTGCTATGCTCAGAGCTGCAGCTGCCCCACACACAGTACCCTCGCTGGAAATACTTGCACACTACACCACAGGGATTGGTAGAGGCCACATCAGTAGTGACCATCATCTCCTTCCTCACACACTCCCTGCATGAAATATCTGTCTTTTGCTTCTTTCCAGGTTGTTCTGGGGCAACGTGTTTTTTTCCTGTCTAAGCACATGTCAGCTTCACTGTCAGAAGAGCTTGGAGGAAGAAATCCCTTTGAGTTAGGCCTTGACCCTCACGTGCAGTCCACAGCCTCCTGCTCCCTGAGGTCTCCCACACTGATTCTTACACAGGGAAGAGGAGCTGGGTATAGTGTTGCATGCCTGCAATCTCAGCACTTGGGAGGCCGAGGCAGGAGGATCACAAGTTTGAGCACAAGCTAAGCAACGTGGTAATTTAATAGGGTTAAGGCATTATTGCAGCCAGGCCTAGCAATCTAAGCAAACACCTTTCAGCTCTGCCCTACTGTGCCAGGCTAACATCTCACTCATCCATGTTCAAGACAAGGAGATGTGGGCTTGCAGCAAAAAGACCACATTCACATCCCAGCTCTGGTGATTCTTAGTTGAGTGGTCTTGAGTGAGTCAACTGATCTCTCCAAACTAAACTTTCTTGTCTGTAAAATGGGGGCTAATAATAATAATAATAATACCTTCATCCTTGAGTACTGGGAGGTCCCATACATGAGCAAGTTTTGTAACCTGTACAGTATATTCAAATGCTGTTGATTATGGGAAGGTCATAGTGTCAACAACACTAACAATATCACCCCCCTTTAAACAAGTAAATATCTATAGTTGATGTCAGACACAGAAGAGATTGCAGTTATCTGTTGTCAATTCTTCCTTGCCCAGAGGGATCCACTGCCTTGTAACTGCTCCTGATAAAGCCTGAAGATACTGGGGAGTAAACCCTGGGGTCAGCCTAGAGACTGGAGGATTTTCCACCCACGGGAACATCTGTTGCTGTAATTGGATAGCTGACTCCTAGAAACCTCTTCCCAGGTAACAAAGTCAGCAACCCACACAAGTCCTTCTACTCTAGTGTACTTCCTGTAAAAGGAGCAGACCCTCCAGGAATGAATAATCACTTGTGCAACTCCTCAAAAAACCTGCTGATAAACTCACAAAGTTTGTTATTGCTAAATGCTAATTGCATTTCCTTGGGTAAGCACCATAAAAAATTCATTGCCGTTTTTAGAAACAAGATGCCAATTGCATTTTAATTGTTCTAGAGCTAAAAGTAGGAAAGAGACTTCACCAAGAAAATGCTAACCAGGCATAAACTCAAAAAGAGAAACAAGAGATAAGAGGGAAGAGTGGGCCTTCCCCGGGGAGCATCGGTTCCCACATTGTACACCTCAGAGTCTTAACATGGTTAGGATTCTTCACCGTAGATTGTGATGTGTAGGTTTAACAATTTGAACAAACTAAACAGGCACCTGCAAAAATTCTGGAGTAGATAAGAAGGACTCAGCACCAAACTGTCAAGAAACATCGACAGAAAAAAAAGTATATTTCTATCCTATGTCTCATGTATGAGAGAATAGGGGGAAAAATTGGGTCAAGACCATATATCACTTTAGTTTTAATCATAAAACTCTTTGCATCAGTTCACAGAACAATCCTTTTCAAACCAACATTATATTCCAGTAACTTATTTATAGTATTCTGTGCAGGGCTTTTCCAGAACAGGAAGTGGGTGAGTGGGGAAGAACCTGACGTCTATGAGCTTAATTTAACTTTCATGGGCTTAGCCTGAGGGTGCCCAGCCTCAACCTCATACGCCCAGGATCCTGAGCTAGGATATACTCTCGGTAGGTGTTTATGCACCTGAGGATCCAGGGAGAAGACAGGACTAGAGGTACATGGACCACCCTCCCCAAAGATACACAGGGACCTGGGGAGGAGAGAGGGCAGAAAGGCAAGATTGCAGCTGCTCCCAGCAGCCTCTTCTGTCTCTCCCCTGGATCCCCAACCATTCCCAGCCCAGTGCCAGCCTCTTTCTTATTGAAGAGCGTCTCTGGGCCTGAGCAGAGAGGGCCAGTGGCTGCTGGCTGGTGAGCAGCGAGGTCACGCAGGCAGTGGTAGGTGTTCCACACCTTCTTCATCGGCGGGCTTGCTGCTTTTTCTGCACCTAGTGGACCTGCCAGAGAGCCCAGGAGATATGAGACTGCACAGGTGTGCAGCGAGATTGGAGGAAGCCACAGAACTTAAGAGGACAGAGTCCTGGATCGAAAGAGAAAGAGGTTCAACTCACAACATAGCTCTACCACATGCCAGCCAAGAGGCTTCTATTTTAATTAATCACTTAGCCATTCGAGCCTTCTAACAACTGAGACTAAAAATATCTGCTGCTGGGCCGGAGGGTTAGCTCAGTGGTTCCGGCGCCTGCCTCGCAAGCGCAAAGACCTGAGTTCGATCCCCGGTTACCACATATAATGCTGGGCGTGGTGGCTCACGCCTGTAATCCCAGCACTCGGGAGGCAGAGACGGGAGGATTGCTGAGTTCGCGGCGGCTTGCCTGGGCACCATAGTGAGCTCAGGACCAGCCTGAACTACAAAGCGAGACCCTGTCTCCAAAAAGCAAAAAAAAAAAAAAAAAAAAAAAAAATCTGCTGCTGTGGGTCTTTATAGGTCACAAATGAGAAAATGGACACACACATCTGCTGCGACCACTAAGGTGTATTATCTACTTCCTGATACTATACCCAATGTTGAAGAAAAATGTTTCTCATGACCACAGCCTGCCTTTAGAAGGTACTTACCACAAACACTGTGCTCTGATACACTTTATCACACTCAGCCCTCCCACTGAACACATGAAGCCTAGTGTCGCATAGGAAATGAATCAGACATGGATCTCGGATCATCACAGTAGTAACAGAGTAACCAGAATGGTTATGACCGGGAAACTTCGGTTCACCAAGGGTAGAACGTCACCAAACTCCACCCAGGAAATGACAGCTCTAAATTACAAACCCAGGCCATTCTTAGCCAGGGCTTAGATTAAAAATTGAGTGACCTAAGCATCACTTCTGCCCCTTCTGTTCTAGAGAACATTCTCTAGTCCCCCCACCAGCTCCCAGCAAGTCCCAGGCTGACGGGATGAGGTTCCCAGTACCCAAGGGACAAATCCTTGAGAACTCCCTGACCCGGCCCCTCCCCCACACTCACCCGCACAGTGTCGTGGATCCAGTCCAGGAACTCGGCTACCTTGGCATAGACGCCTGGGTGATTGGGCTCTGCGCAGCCTCGACCCCAGCTGACCACCCCCACCAGGTGCCACGTGCCCTGATCTGGGCATACCAGGGGACCCCCACTGTCCCCCTGGGGGATCCAGGCATGGAGACAGAAAGACAGCCAGTTAGACCTTCCTGGTGAAGCAGCACAGGACCGCCACGAGTAAAGGACTCTCTTGGGGTCCTCTTGCTTCCTACCGGGGTCACTGCAGCCTCACCCCCATCGGCCCTTAGCAGGAGCTCTCCTCCTCCAAGGGCTGCCTCGCAGCCCCCACAGGCACAGACTGGTGCCAGGTTGCCGCAGCCCCACCCCCACCCCCTCCGCGGGCCACACCTGGCAGGCATCGGCCCTCCCGTCCAGGTAGCCTGCACACAGCATGCGGGGTGTGAGGGCCCCGCTGTATATGCACGAGCTGTTGCAGAGCTGCGTGCTGAGCAGCGGCACCGCCGTGTCCTGTAGCATGTCTGAGCTGTGGCCTGCGGGAGACACCAAGAAGGAATGCAGGACATCAGGCCAGGCCAGGAAGACAGCTCAGCAAGACGGGAGGAGTCAGAGGTTCCAGAGACTCAGACCTAAAGTCGAGAACCCAGGGTAGGAGGTGCGGGCCTGAGCAGGAGCAGATGGCGTTGGGGCATGAGAAGAGGGGTGGGACTCACAAACGCTTAGGGCAGGACCCTGCTGGGACCGGGGTGGGGGGGGGATGCAAAACCCGCATAGGGAGAATCTTCAGAGGCCTGCTCCCCAGAAAGACCCAGGAAAGGGATTCAGGGCCCCCAGGGTGACCCTGCCGCCTGGCCCAGGAAGTGGAGGTGCCTCCCTTGTGGAAGAGCACCTCCCCACACCCTGGCACTGAGGGCCCTGGGAGCTGACTCACTGTAGCTGGGGTCTGTGTGGCCCCAGCCGGACACCCAGCACTGGGAGCCCTTCGGAAAATGCTGCTCCTCCGCTGGCAGGCACACAGCGCTGACGGTATCTGCGAAGAGGCCTGTGTTCTAGCCCCACTCAGGCTCCACTTCCTTCCTACAGAGCCTCAGTGAGCTCCGCCTTGTCCCCCTTCTGGAGTTCGGGTGTGTGGCCTCCACCAGGAGGGCTCTCTAGGCTGCTCCCACCTTGGGGATGACAGTCAGGGAGGACAGAGTGCAGGCCACGGTGTGTGTGGCGCCCTCTAGAGGTGGGCGCTACACTTGCTGTGCAGCCCGCACCTGGGGACTAAAAATTGCAACTTCCTTTTGGCCCTAGGAAGCTGGTTGCTAGTGGGGACCCAGAGCGTCTGATCTTTCTTGGGACAGTATTTCCAAAAATATGTGGCACATCTTTTGGTGAGGGCCAAACACCACTTGTGGCAGTCCAAACACATGCTGTTACATGAACACAGATTCACTGGGGAGCACAGCTCCTTCCTTTTCAGTTCTCCTCTAGGCTCTTTAACTGCATCAGGGAGGCAAACCTCATCTGGCGGTGGTCTGCCTCTCCTCACGCTGCTGATCTCCCACGGTCCAGAGGAGAGCAGCCCGGGCTCAGGGACTTCTGATGAGAACACCCCTGCCCAGACTTCGATGCTGCCTGGTTTTCACACTATGCATTTTTGTGGCCACTCTCTGTTTATATAGCACTGTACGTTCTTCAGTGGGGTGGTTTCTTCTTTTATATGCACTTATTTAAGTGGCATATATTCAGAAATAGTAACTATTAAACAGTGGTTCACATACGTGATTAAGATCTGTGAAATGCCTACGGCAAAGACTGCTGTTTGGGAAAACCCAGGCTACAGGTGATGACAGGGGAGAAGAGTGTTGAGTGTAGAAGTGTGTGTGCAAGTGTGTACATGCATATGTGCACGGTGTGAGTATGTCTGTGTGTAATAGCATTTGTGTTTATGAGAGCACGTGAGGAGTGAACACACGAATGTTTGTGTGCAAATGACTGTGAGCATGTGTGCACGTGTGTGTCTGCAGGAGAATGCCCATGTGCAGACACACATGGGAGGGCACGGGCTGGGCGGCAGCAGCTTGAACTCACCACTCTAGGGCAGGCGCTATGGCAGGAGCCCTGGCCTATCCTAGGATGTCAGGTTCGGAAACTGCTCAGCATGTGACCTTGAAGGGAGTCACTTCCTTCCCTAAATGTCAGTGTCCTTGTTGGTACACGTGCATCATCTACCTATCGGGTTGTTACGAGAGGTGACGAAAAGAATAGTTGGAAAAAATAAATCTCCTTAACCGTAGCTGGTCACAAAATGACTGGGACCTGTGAGCAGATTGGGGACAGGGTGATGAAGCCTGTTGCTGGGTGAAGCAGCAGGGAATCTCTTCTTCCTGTCGATGTCCACAGAGGACCTGGACCTTTGTCCCCAAAAGAGCCTACACAAGAATTTGTACAATGTATAGTTCGGGAAAATGCAAGAGTTGCTCCGCCCCCCAGATGAACCAAATGTCTCACGGTTTCTACCCCCACAGGAAATCTCAGACATCAGCAGGCCTCTCCTCTTGCCCAGTCTCTGTACCTCTGTCACCACAGCCCCCAGCCTGACTGTCCCAGGCCCAGTGCCTCACCTGAGAAGTTGAGTGGTGTCCGGAGCCTCAAGAGAGCAATGTCATAATCATGACTCTGGGTGTCATAGAAGGGGTGGGGGATGATCTTCTCCAACATGGCGCCCTGGTGAGGCCTGACGGCGCTGTGGCTGACTAGCCCTGCGTGAACCCGCCAGCTGGAAAGACGAGACAGCCTGAAACTGCACACAGGAGCCATGCTGAGCCCAGGGAAAGAGGTGGTAGACAGGGTGACACAAGAGAGGTGGCGAGTGGAGGAAGCTGGCCAGAGACCTCGTGAGGGGACCCCTACCAGGAGCTGTGAACTCCTGAGACCCAAGGGCTGTGCCTCTTCATATCAACTCAGCAACTGGCAAGATATAGGACATACAGGGAACTTAACAGATGCTTAAGGACTGGATAGAGAAACAAGACTCTGGGTTACCTACTACTCTCAATCCCCCTTTCCAGTACAATCCCCTCCAAGTTTTACACTGAACAGTGAAGGGTCTCATCTAGGGTCTCATGTAATATGAAACTCTAAGCTGGTCAGATAAAATTCCCCCACTCCTGCCTCTCCAGGAGACTGTGTAACCCTGAGGGAGGCGCTTCCCCAGCCTCAGCTTCCTCACTGTCAGATGGATATTGTCAAGGAGATCATTCATGGATTCATTCCCTCGACTAATATTTGTTAAGCATTCCTGGAACTGTTCTAGGCCTTGGAGAAACAGCAACGGAGAAATCTACAGAGGGATTCAGTGGCAAGCAAAACCAAGAGTCCCTGCTCCTGTAGAATTTCTAATCAAAAGGGGAAGAGAGGCATACAACAAGCAATTGCATGGAAATGGCTTAATTACAGTGATGATCAACATAAGAAAGCAGGACTGCTGTGAATGTGGAAGCATTTTTAAGATGTAAAAGCTGAAGGAATATAAAGAAGCACTCTATGCATTATTACTGCTGTTCATCCAGAGCCAAACTTGGCACCGAGCAGGTAGAACATCACCCTTGCCTGCTTGGAACAGACCCCTGAAGCAGACAGCTGGACATTCTGTACAGGACATACCAACACCCAAACAAAAAAGGCCGCTGAGACACCCCCACTCCCTAGCAGCCTCCGAGACTTGCCTGTACATGCAGTGTGCAGCAGTCACCACCCAGTGGGGTGCCAGCACTGAACCCCCACATGTATGCCGGGAGCCGAGGGCCACACTGGCCTGCCATGGCCAGCGTCCAGGAGCCACAGCCTGCCCACCAACTATCCGAGAAGCTAGAGGCCTTGCTCCACACTCTGCCAACAGAAAAGAGTGACACAGAGTGCCAATGCCCATGGGGACCATCCTTGGCTATTATTCCTGGTTCTAAGCAGGGAGATAGGAAGATGGGTGTGTTGATGATTACAGGTTATAGGCTCACTGAGAGCAGAGCCCATGACTATGGGATCTATGGAGCCCCGATGCCCACCTCACAATAAGAGTCAGGGTGTCAGTGTGCACAGAGATGTGTGGGAAGACCCAGAGACAGGTGCACAGCTGGGCAGAGAGACCGGGGCCAGTCATCAAGTAAAGAGCTCATCAGCCGCTTGCAGCGGCCAGTGGGGGCAAGACAAGGCCAGATGGGCTACCTGAGCAGACTGTCTCTGCGAGAAGCATCCCGGCAGGCAGCAGGGGAGGCAGCCAAGACTCCCAACTAAAATCCAACTGAGCCTCTCCCAGGGCTCTTCCTCCTTTGGCAGTAGGGAGACTCCTCCTATCACCCTCTTCCTGGGGCTGAGACTTGACTCACCAGAGCATTTGAGGGAAACAATTTTTCCAGAAGTGCAGCTGTCCCTGCAAAACAGAGATTCCAGGTAGGGTTACCCTGAGGCGACTCACACCCAAGGGTACAGAGGATGGGGCATCGGTGGGTTCTGGGTGGTCCTTAAGGTAGTCATGCAGCCAGGGCCTTTCTTCCACCCTTTCCTTCCAGCCCCACCCAAAGGCCTGCAGTCCCAGATTCAGCTCTTTGCTCCAGCAGCGCAGCATCAGGATGCCCTTGGTTTCCGGTTTCCCAAACCACAGCCCTCCTGCCGTCCTGGTGGAGTCAACCCCCCCCCCCCCCCCCCCGCCCAGGAACCTAAGACAGGACTCAGGCGCCTCCCCCGCTCCTGGGGGTTTCTGAGGAGGAGTCCTCAGTTGGGGGCAGGGTAGGAGGGCCTGAGAGAACAGCTCAGGGAGGAAAGTGATCCAGGATGACAGGCAGCAGGGCCATGATGGGCAAACTGAGGAGACCCATGGACATTCTCAGGGTTCCGACTTGCTCTTAGCCAGAAGAACTCAACCATTTCTTTCTTGACACATCACAAGTTCAAGCTCAGACTGAGCAACTGGAGTGACTTAGTGAGACCCTGTCTCCAAATAAAAACTAAAAAGACCTGGGGACGTAGCTCGTTGAGAAGGTCCTGGGTTCAGGCGTCACCAAAAAAATAAGTAAAGAAATAAGTGGTACATTGTCAGATCACTTAGCTTAGAAACAGGGGCTTGGTTTCAAGATTTGGTCTGGCGCTATTAGTTGTATAAACTTAGATAAACTTGTTTAACCTTGCTTAGCCTCAGTTTCCCCATCTGTAAAAGGGGATAACAGCGCCATTCCAAATCATGTGACAACAACAACTAACCCTGTCTTTCTTTGGAGGGTACCCGACTTACGGCAGCTGTAGCTGGCAGGGCTCACCGAGCAGGTCTGTCACTTCTGACCGGAAACTGCTCCCCTCTGCTTCCCTTCTACTCTAGCATCCTCTCCCAATGTGCCCACGAAGAGAGGCTTCCCGGAATGCCCACCAGAAAGTAAGGCCCCACTCACCTACGTGCCTCAGAAGTCCTACCTGGGCTGCCACAACTGCCCGGGGGGGCTTCCCAGGCCCGGCACGAACTGAGAAAACGCCTGGGAGCTACCGAGGCTGAGGCCAGACAGGTTCACTCCCTTGTGATGAGCAAATCTGGGGAGAGGAAGGGGACAGACTGATGGTCTGCTTGGCACTGGGCGGGAGCGCACAGACAGGGCAGGTTCGGAACAGTGACTTCTTCTGAGTCTCCTGTTTGTTACAAAGAGCGGTGTTCAAAGGAGGCAGCCAGGCTCAGAGAGCAGCATGACAGAGATTCGAGAGCGTCTGCGTGACCTCAGGGTCCCGGCTGGGCACTTCCACAGTACCAGCGGGTAGAGCCAGCCTCTGCTTCCCCAGAGCCCAGACCCACTGAGTTACCTGAGATGCCCAAGGCTCCGGCAGATCTGCATCGCCAGGGCGGGGCTCCAGCCCTCATGGCAGACCAGACTCCAGTCTGGCCGAGGCCTCACCTGCACTTCCAGCAAGAAGTCCTCACTGCTTATCCTGAAAGATACTGAACCGCAGCATGCAAACCACATGCCATCTGCTGCAGGGCAGAAGGAGCTAGACCTGGGCGCGGCAGGACCCACAGGAATCTCAGTGGTCGCGTGTGGGTCGCCCCAGTCCAGTTCCCTATTCCTGGGGTATCTGGCCAGTTCTAAACACAATATAGGGCCCATCTGTGGAGACCTTCAGTTTGGTGATTTTGGGGTGTTTTGTTTTGTTTTTTGAGGCAGGGTCTCACTTTGTAATTCAGGCTGGCCCTGAGTGTGAGCCACCATGCCCAGCATTGTGATTATGTGGTACCAGGGATTGAATTCAGGACCTGTGCTTGCCAGGCAGACACTGGGACCACTGAGCTAAAATCCTGGCCCATCAGTTTAGTGTTTTAATACATGCTTAGAGAGGTGCTCATCACATGGCCTGCGCAGAGATTATCATCATCCTCTCCACTCTGCAGAGGGGACACTAAGGCACAGTGGTACAATTTGCCCAAAATCATAGCTTCAGCAAGTGATGGGTCCAGAAGTCTAAGTCCAGGTCTTCTGATTTCAATAATAATAATTTTGCAATAATCATTACCATTTATTGTCTACCTTTCCCAGCAATTGTGTCCTCCCCCCAAAAAACTCTCTGTTGAAACCCCAAGCCCCAGTTAGACTGTATTTGGAGACAGAGCTTTGAAGGAGATGGAATGATGTCATCAGAGTGGGACCCTGACCCAGGAGACAGTACGTGTGCTCTCTGTCTCCCCACCCCGCTTGGTGTGTGTGTGCGTGCGTGGTGTGTTTCAGCAAAAAAGAATGCACCTGGAGGACGCAGCAAAAAGGTGGCCATCTATAAACCAGAGAAAGAGCCCTCTTTAGAAACCAGATGGACAGTGCCTTGTATTCAAACCTCCACCCTGCACAACTGTGAAAACAAAATATCTGTGGGTTTTGGTTACGACAGCCTGAGCAAATTATCATACAAGATCTGAACTAAACTCTTTTTTTTTTTAATCTATGCAACTTTATTTGTAAATATTTTTATGTCCACTTTTTAGAGACACAAATGAAAGCTGGAGGGAATAAAGTACCCAAATTCATGCAGCCAGCAAAAGGAAGACTCTGAGTTCTAACCTTCGGAACTTATTCTGATCCCCAGCCTTTGGGCCGCATCTGATCCCCGAGTCTCACCTGCAAGGGAGGGGACAATGGGAAAGCAGGAGGGGAGGACATGGGTGCTGTCCTCAGGTGCCTAGTTTACACTACTGATCACATTGCACCCCAACACACACACACACACATCAGCTCCCCTTCCCCTATGTACCAGCTCTGTCTGTGCCAAATAACAAGTTTCTATCCCTCCTGCCTGCTGGGCTTCTCACCACACCCGACCTAGTGATTGGGAGTCCCCTCAGTGGGTCTTAAAGGCCCAAATCTAAGACCAGTGCTGCAGGACAGTCTGCCAGCACCTTCGCTGCAGGGGAGGGCGAGACAGATGGTTGGCAGCATGATGCTGGCCCTTCCTTTGCTTCTCTTGTCCCAGCCAGAGGGAGCATCTTAGAGCTGCCAGGGCGACGGTGGACTCGGAGAAGAGGAGCCCTTTGGGACGCAGCCCACCTGTTTTGGGCAGAGAAGGAAGCAGAGCCTCTTCACCGCTGGCCTCCTGGCAGCCCCAAGTCATCTCCTCGTCCCGTGAGGTCCCAGGGGTCGGTTGAGAAGCTGCCGGCCACAGATACAGGACTTCACAGAAAGACAAAGAGAGGGTCACCGGGAGGAGGCCTGCGAGGGGAGGGGTCGGAACAGAGCAGGACCCTCTGGCTGAAGACAGCCCCAGCCAACCATAAAAGGGCCCCAGTGACTTTACCCCTTCTTCCCTGTCGTCTACACAGAGCAGTGGAAGGTCCGCGTCCCACGTTTCTATGACACCCACTCGGCCCCTGCTTCTCTCCCAGCATCCTCCAGAGCCTGCCTTTTGTCCCGCCCCAGATCGCAGAAGGGCCCACGGCACTGACCTAGGAGCCATGAGCCAACTCCAGCGCCGGCCAGCACCCCCAGGGCTCCCAGCACTGCACAGCCACGTCTCAGGGAGCACCAGCCCCCTGCCTGAGACACTGGGGAAGCAGAGGGTGCCTGGGCTCCCTGCTCCTGCCAGGCGGCCTTACCTCACCCTGAGGCAGAGGAAGCACGGACAGGATCCCTCCCCTCCCCCTGGGTGGGAGTGAGTGAGGCAGGGCCCTGACCCCTGGAGCCCAGAGTCCATTCAGTTGGCAAAGTAAGGAGGCAGCAAAAGCCATGAGGGCAGAGAGACACCTGCTCATGGTTAACCACATGGGCCCCACCGAATGCGAATACAGAGGACACAGGCAGATTACCTTCCCGGCCCCACCCTGTCACTCCTCCATGGCCCGACTGTGGTCTGGCCTACCGGGTTGCGGCTGGTCTCCAAGCTCTTCTCTGAAGGTCCTGGGTCCTGGGGCCTCCTTTGCAGACTGAGTCTCCTTAGAGTCCTGGTCATCTAGCATCGGGCTCTGGGGAAACAGGTATCAGGTATCAAGAACTGTCAAGAGAAGTCTCACCCAGCCCAATCCCACTCCGACTCTACATAGGCCTTGCTGCCACTGTGACCTTTACTCAGCTCAGGGCCTATGCATTCGCACAGATGCCCTGCCAGGCCCTCTCTGTTCTCCTCCAGCCCCTACCACATCCATGAGTGAAGATCTGGGCCTAGACCTGGCCTGTTTCAAAGCCCACCCTCTCCATGAACCACCCCTCTACTTTTTTCATCAACTCCCCCCTTTTTTTTCAACGACATTGACTGAGGTGTCTCTGTGTTGAAACCCAGACTTCAAGACTGCACCCTCCTTCATTCCCTTCTACCTCAGGGGAAGAAACGGCCCTCCTCCTATGCCCATGTATTTATTCATTCAGCACTGCACAGACCACTATGGGGCACATGGTAGGAATTTCAGGTTCAATCAACAAGGACCACCTCAAAGAATATGGAGCCTTACCATAGTGAGCTCAGGGCCAGCCTGAACTACAAAGCGAGACCCTGTCTCAAAAGCAAAAAAAAAAAAAAAAAAAAAAAAGAATATGAAGCCTTGGGTCAAAAGTAAGAGTCATTAACAAATAGGATGTTAAGTTCCAGAAAATAAATTCAACAAAACTATCATTGGCATTCAAAGAACAAGAGTTTAGTTCTCACTGATGAGGTCAAGGAAAGCTTCCTAGAAAAGGCAGCCTCTCTGACAGGCCTTCATAGATGAATAGGGCTTGAACTAATATATATGTGTACGTATGTAATACACACACTGACACACTGCATGGTCCAGGCAAAGATACAAGGATAGGAAAGCATAGAGCAGAATAAGTCATGTATGTCTGAAGTTCTTGAGTCATAGAAAAGAGTAATTAGACATAAGACCTTGGATACATGCTGGACAGTTCAAAGCTAGATTTACAACCTACTATGTAAATTTGGACAACTCAGACATATCTCCAAAATTTTTCTCATTTACACAATAAAATGATAACTCTTACTTCCTAATGAGTAATCGCCTGTCTGTTATTTTCCAGGAGCCAGAATCATTTTTCTAAAATGCAAATATGAGCATAGGGAACTCTTTAACATACCTGCAGTCTCAGGACCAATCAAGTGCCCACAGCAAAGTTTATCAGCTCTCTGTGATATCACCTTTCTACATCCTCCTTCCTTGGTGCCAATGCCAGCCCCACTTAGGAGCATGCTGACACATACAGGCTACCCCTCAGCACGTGAGGCACTCTCGCCCCACAGACACTCCACCGCTATCCTTTTCCCTCCTCAGGTCATTTCTGATTCTCCACAACTCAGATTTCACTTCTGCAGGGAGCATGCATAACTTTCACTGCTTACTGGACTGTGTATCCCAGAGCCCAGCTTGGACTCGGCACAAAGGAACGATTCAGGTAAATACATGAGAGGGAAGAAGGGAGTGGGGAAAGAGGGAGGGAGGCCAAACGAGATTACATAACTGAAGTGGCTCAAAAGCTATAAAGCACAGTGCAAATGTTAGCTATGTTAATGCTAATAAGAAATACATATAAATAGTAAGTCCTTCTTCAAGGAATTTATAATCTAGAAGAGTAGATAACTCGCAGATCACCTTTGTCAGTACATAGAGATGTCCAGTGATGATGGGCACCCGAAGCACGACTGCCCTAGAGTGGTTTGCTCGAGCTTTTCTCACACTAACCCTTACTAGACCTATCTTAGTGCCCCGTTGAGCACCTTTCCGGACCCTCTGGCTGTGGTAGGGAAGGACTTTGTCAAATTTCCAGGACATCCACCTCATTGGACCCGGGAGCACCTATACGGGCTCAACTCACCAACAGGGCAGCAGCCCCACCCACCACCCCCTGAACCAATCAGAGTCTGCACCTGGAGGACTGGCCCTCCCACCGGATGAAAACCTTGTTCCTGCAGGGGGAAACCGGGTCAAGGTTTCATCTACCACAGGCCTTCCTTCCTTCTGTGCACTCTGAGGGCATAGGCAATGAAGCCAAAGGGCTGGAGGCTTAGGAAAGCTGATCGAAAGGTAGAAAGTGGTAACAGGGTGTGTATGATTTGGGTTTTCCCCTGTCGGAATACATTTCCTTTTGAGCTGATTGATGTCCTTCAAAGCAGAGAGTCAGGCCCTGGTTTAGAAAGCCCTCCAGGGGTGTCCAGTCTTTCCTCCTGTCCCAACATTCACAGAGTTGGGTTTTAAACCCAGCCTCTGAGCAAATTGGCCTTCCCTGGCTAAACTCATGAGGCAGCCTGATAAGATTAATAAGCCTAATAAGCTTTGCTAAGTATCATCTATGTGCAAAGTACTTTGTCAGCCCTATAGGGAAAGAGAGAAGAAAAGAAAGGGCAGTCTCTGGGGAGAGAGAGGAGGTTAGCCACACAGGGCCCAATGCTAGGATCTAGCCCTCCAACAGAGTTGCCTGAGGAGCCTCCTTCCACTAGCCTAGAACCCAAGGCAGCGGGCACAGAGAGAACTGGAGCGGGGACAGCACAGAGGCACAGCCTTACCATGAGGGCCACTGGCACTGATGGGAGCTTCAGGGTCCGCTAGGCGGGGGACTGCCTTGCCCCCTGTCAGGACTGATTAAATAGCCCAGCCAGCATGGTTGGCGGATGAAGTCTCCTTGGTTCACTTGTGGCCCCTCCCTTAGTCCCCCTACACACACTCACACACAGACGCGAGTCAGAAAGACAATACTCTGCTCAGGACGCATGAATAGGCCCCTTGTTGTAGCAAAGGGAACTTTGAGGGCTGTGCTGGGCTGGGCTGGGCTGGGCTGGGCAGCCCTAACCCCTCCTGCTGCTAACTGGAAGCTCAGAAACAGAAAAAGGTTATAGGGAGGCGGGGAGGCCAAATGCTGTTGCTTAGCAACCAGGCCCCTTGTGCCAAAAAGTGTGCCCCATGCATGCCAGCACAATTCCCCCTTCTTGCTGACAGCGCTGTATGGGAGAGACTGATATTAGCATTTGTCAAAATGTCTCTGAGCCCTCTGGATTACATCTCGCCTGCGTGGGTTGGCTTTTCCAACAGTCTGGGGCTGTCACTATGTTGCAGTTGTTGGGTGATAAGGAGGGACTGTTGTCACCTCCCTCTCCAGGGCTATGCTGTCTCCCCAGTGTTAGAAGGTGGGGCCTCTCCATCAGGCCTGCCCTGGGAGCCAGCTGCTACAAGAACCCATGGCGCTCTCTTGTTTCAGAGTCCTCAGTGATGGTTGCACATGCCTAGGAGCCACATCCTCCAGACAAGGGGACAGGCAGACCCAGGAAAGGCAGAATCTCCCTCCAATGCACCTCTCACGGGTTCCTCAGATGGGATAGTTAAAAATACAGGTTTTAAATCGGGCACCGTGGGACATCCCTGTCATCCTACCACTTGAAAGGCTAAGGCAGCAGGCTCTAGAGTTCAAGGCAGCCTGGGCTCTGTAGCAAGACCTTGTATCAAAATATAAAAGAAAAAATAAAAATAATACAGGCTTTAGAGTCAGGCTTTCATGTAACTACAGTTTTCCCTTTTCCCTCAATCAGCTTTACCTATAACATTAGGACATAATTCCCACCTCCCAGGCTGATACTAGAATTAAACGTGATATTGATATAAACCTCTTATCCTGCTGTCTTCTATTGACCGCTATTGTTGAACCTCATCCACACAGACTTGACCTTGGCCCGGAGTTCACACACAACACAGTGAGAAGGCAGAGTTTAGCTGTGAATTACAATAGATGCAGGAGGACGGAAGTGCCGATTAGCGCTGATAAGTCCCTGACTAGACTCTGGGATCTCTTATGGCAATATACTCATCCTAAAACCCTGAAGGCCTACTGTGTTCTGGGCATGAGGGATAAAAAGTTTCAGAACGGAGCTTGCAAGCTGAAAGGAAAAGGAGGAACAGACATGCGTAACTGTTACTCGTGAAAAATAAAACTACAGAGGTCTGAACACAGAGATATAGGAGAGTAGAGGAGTGGTTGGCTCCCTTACCCAGGGGGTTTAGAGAATGGTTCATGGTGAAGGACACATTTGACGTGAGAAATTAGAATACAACCACCAGAAAGGGTATTTCAAATATATTTGAGATGACATTACCGAAAGTGACAGAGGAAAGATCTCTGAAAATTCTCTCCTCCATAGAAGTAGTGAGAAAACTATCAAAGAAATGGTCAGAATCAACTCTTTCAAATTTCTGGAAATTAACCAAAGGTTTACAGTAGCCTAGAAAGTGTCCACTCAGAAAAGGCAATATTCTGGGTGTAGTGGTAGACACCTGTGGTCCCAGCTACTTGCGAGGCTGAGGGAGGAGGAACACAAGTTCAAGGCCAGCCTGGGAAACCCAGCAAGAGCCTAAATTCACACACACACACACACACACACACACACACACACACACACACACACACTGTGATCTCACTAAGAATAGAGAGGTTTGTGCCTTTAAATTTGCTGTAATTCCATGCCCCTCACTCAAACTCTGTGGTATCATCGTCCCCCAATCATAATAGAAACTAGCAGCCTAGAAGTCACAAGAAGGAATAGAACAGGCTTGAGTTCCTCTAAACCTCATTTCTGGAACGCTGTCACCATTTGAGCTGCCTGCTGGTTCCTTGGTACATCCCATTTGCAAGACTCACTTTATGTGACTTGACTTGATGCTTGCTCAGTTCGATTAGCTTTTTATCAAAGGGCATTTGATAAAAACAGAGACAATCGCTGGACTTCATGGCTGTGGGGAGCAGTGAATAGCAGTTGGGTTAAACAGACAACCCCAGAATAGTTTGGCCCAATAGTACGTTTCCTGAATCACTTTCAAGGAAAAGTTGAAGTACTAGGTGCCTGTAAGAGGGTTGTCATATGCACACGCACATGTGCATACACACCCCCCATACACACACCTGTACACATGCCCTGCTTGCACATGTGCAGAAAAGACCTAAGGAACAATGCTGTCGCTTCTGGCTTATACTGAGAATCTGCATAAGCCAGGCTAAGGTGGAGCTGGAAAGAGGGAGACATATTACTGCCAAGCCTAAAGACAGCCTCTGTTCAAGCACTAGCTGGCCACTAAGCAGATTTCAGTGGCCATACACAAGAAAGAACACAAACTCTGTAGAATTAGTTCCGAAAAGCCACTAGACAGGAACAACAAACCCAAGAGGAAGGAAAAAATCTAATCTGCAGAGTTACTGTATAATACTATATCATTAAACATACAGCTTTCAGTAAGCAATTATAAGGCACCAAAGACACAAGAAAATAAGGCCCATATACAGTGGGGAGGAAGGGTGTCAATAAATAGAACTGTTCCTTGACAAAGCCAAGACAATGGGAAACCCTGTGTACTCTGGAAGGAAAGCTGCCCCTTTTCCGATGTGACCTATATGGTTCTCACGCAGGACATCATAGAAGCCTCTCTTTAGCATCAAGTTGGTAGAGGGAAGAAATAGTGCTTACAGGAACCAGTCACAAAGCTCTGAGCTGACGGCTGGGCTCACCTTGCAACCCTACTCCTCTTCATGAGTTGACCCAGGCTCCTCCCATATGCAGCCGCCTACTCCCTGGACATGGCAGCTCAGCTCTTGTCCTGTTGTCTTATTCTGCCCCTCTCATTTGTATTTCCCCCAAGAAGGCTGGCTGTGACTTACACACTTAGAAGGGCGAGCTTGTGCTACTCTTACGCAAGTCTCAGCAGCTGCTGTCCACACTAAGCCAGCTCCGTTTCCGGTTTTGCCTGTTGCCATCAAGCTAGCTGTGATAGAATCATTCTGAAGTGGCTCTACCAAGCCCCTTAGATTCTGCTAAAGATAACTCAAAGAAATTGTAGATTCGAAGCTCTATTTAGCCAGAGTAATGAAAGTGGAGTAATGAAAGTGGAAGGAAGTCACTGAAGACAACAAAATAATGATAAAAACAAAGTATAGTCAGGGGTGGGGAGGTGTGGGTGGGTAGGGATGTGGGTAAAAGTGAGAATTAACTTGTGTCATATACTGGTACAAATTCCCCAATGTTACATGTGATTGTGAGATGTATATAAAATGTACCAATAAAGAATTCAATTTTTTAAAAAATATAGTCAACTCTCAAAAATTTAGAGATAGATTAAGATATGGCAGAAATGAATATAGAAGGCCCCTACTACCTCACAGTAGCTATCTATCCTCCTCCTGTGTTTCTAAATAAATCAAAAGATGTCTTTTATTATACACTTTTTGTTTAAAAAAATGAATACATGATATTCTCTGCTCTCAGGAGTTCATAAGCCAGCCTCCCCTCCTCTCCCATCCTCCACTCTGACTTCTCCAGCCATGGATTCCCACCATGGTCTCTCAGGGCTAAGCACAAGTTTTGCACAGCCCAAAGTCGAGTTGCTCTTCCAGACGACTTATAAAAGCCCCAGTGTGTGACAGAATTATGGCCGGGGTAGGCACTTCTCTTGAGGCACCCACACTTGGAAGCCTCCTCCATCCTCTCTTTGTGTCTCCGCCCTCGGGTCACATTCCCTGTGTCATCCCAGGTGCTCAGCACCTGTGAATTCCCCCTGCACAGATAACATCTGATGCTGCTTCTCAATAAGGCATAAAATATTGCATTCAGTTCCTCCAATTCGACATCTGACAACCTGCAGATCCTGGGGAATCACTGGAGACTGAACAGGAGCTACTGAGACTTGTGAGATGTGTACTTTGTTCATGAGAACTATGATGGTGGATGGTGGAGCTTCTTCCTGGGCCAGACACTGAAATATCTGTACTAGATACTTTCTGATGACAACACTCTAGCCCTAGAACATCAGATCTTCAGTACCAAGGCACACCTCCTCCTGTACTCCATGCAGAGAAAAAGAAGTTGAAATCAAAGGGAATGAAAAAGATATTTTCTATTTTCTTCTGCTTCTTCCCCTTCACTGAATACCTTAATGGGTCTCTTCCTGTTAATCAGGCACATGATGAAGTTTTATCAATAAATCTAAGTACTAAAGCTGTTTTGCTGTCTTTTATGTTTATTATGAGGCACAAATACAGCTAATTCCTGTTCCTTTTGACATTCAGCCAGTAAACTCATAGATTTTGTTTGTTTGTCCTGTTTAATAATCTACTATTGGGCTAGGGATTTAACTCAGTGGTTCTGGCATCTGCCTGGCAAGTTTGATTCCTGGTAACCACGTACTACAAAACTGGGTGTGGTGACTCATGACTGTAAACCCAGTACTGATAACCACATACCACTATGCCAGGTGTGGTGCTCACGCCTATAATCCCAGCACTAGGGAGGTAGAGGCAGTAAGATTGCAGTGAGTTCGAGGCTGACCTAGGGTACATAGTGAGCTCAGGGCCAGGCTGAACTATAAAGTAAGACCCTGTCTCAAAAAAAAAAAAATCTACTATCACTGTAGATCACTAAAGTGTATATCATTTTCACTAATCTAGTAGAATGGCATGCTAATGACCTCTTCATTATAATATGATTTGACAGCAAAACTTTTTCCTCCTCTATCAGGAGATGATGTCTGCTTTAAACTCTAATGTTTTGCCAAGCTACAAAAAGCCTTAATAACAAATGAAATATGAAAAAGCTTTTTCCTTTTCAATGTCATCACAATAAGATTTGTCTGTCTACCAGATACAACTGTGTACCTTCTTTCTGTGGCTTTATCTTTACTGGATATACTGTCTTCTAAACAGCTTTACTCACACTGTATTCCAGATTAGGAATTCATCCTTAGAGAAATATCTCATGTTGACCTCAGTTCCTCAAAACCACAATATGTTTTGGTTGGTTAATTACATTGTCATTCCCTCATTGGTGAATTTGCTCTCAACTTTTGCTTTAAGTGTCCAGTGTCATTTCTGGACCATGCACTACTTAATTTCTTCTGCTCTCTTCTCCACAGCAAGGTGAGCTCCCAAGTTGTGCAAAATCTGGCCATCAGTAAATTACTTTTTAAAAAGGGAAACAATGTCACTGTTAATATGCCAGCTTTTGCTTTTAACTGATACGTAAAGCAATTGGTTCTCTAAAAAGAGGCTGAAGATTTCATATGGCTATTAGTTCACTTGTTTGTACTTCATCTTATATTTTTTTCTTAAGAAAAGCATTCCATTTGGTTCAGATTTTTCAAGATTGAAAAGGGCACTTTCTCAAATGTAGTAAATTACTTCATTTGAAAGCAGGATTTGACTCAATAAGGGAACCATTGCCAGGGCCGGAGGGTTAGCTCAGTGGTTCTGGCGTGCCTCACAAGCGCAAGGTCCTGAGTTCGATCCCTGGTAACCCCGTACAATGCTGGGCATGGAGACTCACACCCACCAGCCATCAATACCACATACCACAGTGCCAGGCGTGGTGGCTCATGCCTGTAATCCCAGCACTTGGGAGGCAGAGACAGGAGGATTGTTGAGTTCGAGACTTGCCTGGGCTACATAGTGAGCTCAGAGCTAGCCTGAACTACAAAGTAAGACCCTGTCTCAAAAAAAAAAAAAAAAGAGAGAGAGAGAAGCATTGTCAATTCATGCTCAATTTTGGAAAGGAATAAACTCTTGGGTCAAATAAGAAAATATATTTAGTATGGTTAAATTAAACATGGTTCTAACTTAGAAGCAACTTATAGGGATGTACACTCTTACCCCAGAATTTGAATGCAACAGATCAAAATAATTATTTGACTCTTCTAAACTTTAAGTTTTAAAACAAAGACAAATAGTTTCCCAAGAATAGATTGGTGACATCTTGTGTTTCTTTATCATATTGGTCGTGTGTCTAGAAAAGGGCTAATCTGATGCTATGTATACCAAGGCACAAAGACTTGGTCAACCTGAATTTTCATCCCAGAATGACTAAACAGATTAATACCACCCCATGGATAAGGTCAGAGCATTCATATTTGCCATGTCTGTAGTTTAAAACTCTCCAGTGTGAACAGTTTCAGAGGATTCAGACCAATATTTCTTTTTTTTTTTTTTTTTTTTGAGACAGGGTCTTGCTTTGTAGTTCAGGCTGGCCCTGAGCTCACTATGTAGCCCAGGCAAGCCTCCAACTCAGCAATCCTCCTGTCTCTGCCTCCCGAGTGCTGGGATGACAGGCGTGAGCCACCACGCCGGGCTCTGTGGTATGTGGTATTGATGGCTGGTGGGTGTGAGTCACCATGCCCAGCATTGTATGGGGTCACCGGGGATTGAACTCAGGACCTTGCGCTTGCGAGGCAGGCACTAGAACCACTGAGCTAAACCTCCAGCCCAATTTTTAAAATTATATGTAAAATTTTTCTGGTTTTGATATTATCTATTAATATATCTCAAAAATGACAACAACAAAAAAATAGTTTACAATACAGTTGTGGAATCAAGCAAATATACTAGCGGGGATGACCTGAGAGAGGAAGTGGGAAAACCAGACGGTGTCTGCTGAGGGGGACCTAGCGGTGGAGCTCTGCAGCCGTAGGCTGGGTCACAGTGTGCAGTGATTGTACTGAAACCTGCCCTGGGAGCAGCTCACCGGAAAGGCTCCTGTCCTGGGATCTGAAGCTGATAGGATCTGAACAGCCTGAAGGAATTGCCCAGGAAACACCTTCTGAGTGAAAGACAGGTTCTGCAAAAGCCAGCGTGATGAAAGTGCAGTGTCACTGGATGAAAGGACCTGCACCGCCAGCGGAACAACAGATGCTCACTGGGCCTAGTGTATCTCTAAGTTTTCCAGGGCAAACCCTAGCCAGAGAACTGTGTCATTGTTTTGGGTCTGGATTTTCCCACTGAAGAGATCAGGTTACCTGATTTTGATGTTTCTATTTACAGTTCTCTTCCCCAGCCCAGTGGCTCTTAACCTAAGCAGTGCACTGGAATCTTTGAGGAGCATGTTATTTAAACACTCATCTCCTGGACCTACCAAAACCTCTTGAAGCATGAACTTGGCCTTTCTCTCTGTGATTTTCCTTGCTGACTCTGGAAGAGCTGTCTCAGGTGAGCTTCTTAGTCTTCTTTAGGTGAAGCTAACAGCAGAAGGAACTGGGGACATGAAAGAGCTATTTTAAAAATCATTTCTCAGTTTCTATGATGCCTTCCCATGCTACTTGCCTGCTATTACTTTGGAAAGATGTGCACATCTTTTTAAACAGAGCTATTCTTGTTCATGAGCTGTTGTATGACCAAGTCTACCCAAAGAAATCCTCTGTGTTGATGAGGCATTGTGTCTCTAGGGTCTGGTGTAGAACCCCAAGTATAGCAGGATTATCATTTAGGATAGATCCACTCACGCTGCAGTAGGAAGCAATTTCCAAGTTTTATTGGCCGAAAATAAGAAAGCTTTATTTATTGCTTATGCTTCAGCTCTACAGGGTGCTAAGCTAGATACTACTCTCTAACTATATTCTTTAACAGGTCATAGCTGGCTGACTCTGAGTCAGGACATCATGGCAGAGGAAAAGGTGCTTACTTTATGGTAACAGGCAGACAGAGAGAGGAGAATAGAACCAGGGAGGAAGATGTGCCTTCCAGATTATAGCCCAGTGACCCACCTCTTCTGACCAGACCCCACCCCTAACACCAAGTCAACAATAGGGCCCCTATAATCAGTTGCCTTCCACGTGCCCTGCATCTGAGTTCATGAGGTTCTGGGGGAATACCAGATATGACCCACAATAAAAAAAACTAATCCTTCTGTTGGCACCTTGCTGCCAAAGTAATACTTCCAAGGGCAACAGTAAATATATTATAAACCCTCCATTGTTCACCATAACTTCTGCAATACATCTTTTTGATTCATTCATTCAGCAAGTATTTATTACTCCCTATTAGGCATTGTCTGGTAAATTTCTATAGATGCTGACAAGAGCATGTGACAGAGATATGAGTCAGTCTGAATGAGGCAGAAGCTAGAGAGGAAAAATCCTTGAAAGAAGGGGATCTAAGTCCAGAGAGACAAAGAAGAAGCTGGCTCTCCAAAAACCACAAAGCATGGCCAGTTTTGAATTTAGGCCACAGCCAGGAAAGACAAGAGGGTGCATGTACATTCTGGGGGCCCAAAGTAAACCCTCTAGAAATCACAGAAAGCACCCACCTTTAATGAATTAGCCATGAATGTGGAGGCACATGTGCTAAATAACCAAAAGTGATCCTAAGTCAATTATAATTACTTATAATCACTGTGCTTCTGAACACCCCCAGGGTGCCATGACAATTCTTTAAAGATAACAAGGGTCCCCAAAAGGGGGAAACTTATTCTTCATTGGAGTGAATTGCCATGCCTATTCAAGAAGTTACTCCTTCCTTGCAAAAACTACAAAAAGGTTCTGATATCTGGCTTGAAGCAATGAGCCCTGGGCTCATTATAAACTAGGGGATGGGGAGAAATGGTTTTTTTAATGGCAGTATAAATTGCAATACTGTTCTTCACTTAGATCTTTTCTGCAAAAGAAAAACAACAGCTGGAATCCATTATGTTCAAGCATTTATGGCTCTATCCAAAAACACCCCTCTGCAAGGACCTGAGAGATATGGTCCTTAGGCCTCTGAACAGGGGATTGTTGTCATTGGTGATCCCCTCTTCAGATCTTCTGCTCTCTCTCAGGAGAATATGGAATTTTCGTACCTTTCTAGTGGAGGAAACCACACCAGGAGCTCTCTTCAACCTCCTCCTTACCATCTGCAGGGCAATGAACAAGCCCCCGCAGCTCCAAGTTATTCAGAAACTCTCTGAAAGTGTAGCTCCCAGGAAAGACCTCCAACCCCTCCCTACGACCCTCTTCCCCTAAGGACATACTCAGTAGAGCTTCCTACTCTGACTCACAACTAATCTTACCCCTAAGAGAGATTGCCAAAATACATAGGACTATTCCTGTTTGGGCCCTTTGCTCAGCAGGAGATATCCAACAAAGAATGTTGATAGTCTTTCAGAAGATCCTAGGTTTGTAAATAGATTGCAGGTTTTGTCCCTTGCTTTAAATATCTCATGGTGAGATGTTCAATTTGTCCTGGCTATTTGCTGTACCTGAAGTGTAAAAAACGAATCCTAGAAGAGGTTAGGAGATATGCAGGAAAAGATGAGAATCACTTAGGAGTGGTGACTGTCCCTGTAACAGAACCAAATTCGGACTATAATTTTGTGGATGCACCAAACAAGAAGTCTAAAATGAAGACAATTTGATGCCTGTAATCCCAGCACTTGGGAGGCAGAGACAGGAGGATTGCTGAGTTCGAGGCTTGCCTAGGCTACATAGCGAGACCCTGTCTCAAAAAAAAAAAAAAAAAAAAGAAGACTATTTGTTAGGTGTGGTGGTACATGCCCATAATCCTGGTACTTGGGACTGTGAGGCAGGAAGATTGACACAAATTCAAGGCCAACCTGGGCTACACAGTGAGTTCAATGGCAATCTGAACTGCATAATGAGATCGTGTCTCAAAATAAATACATACATACATACGTACAATGAAGACTATCCTTATCATGGAAATAAAAACTGCATTAGGAAACCTATTCATTCTAAAAAGGTGACAGATTACATAGGGCAAAGAGGAAAATCCTGCTATCTTTCAGAACCAATTAGAAGCTTTCCATAAATATACAGACGTAAATCTATTTTCCAAGAATGAACAGGCAGTAATGGGATAGCATTTCATTGATCAGTGAGCCTCAAATATTTAGTACAAATTACAAGAACTTCAGAGGGATCCTCACACCCCTTTGGCTCAATTGCTGTACACAGCCTTTTGTGTGTCAATAACGAGGACTGGAAAGGAATAAAAGGACGAGAGACTGAGAACAAAGGCAGGCCACAGTTGGTTTTCAGCACATCCAAGCTGCCCAAGAGAAAACCCAGGGCCAATCAAAGAAAGAACTCCTGTTTCAAATGCAAGGAAACCAGATACATGATTACTCTGTCACGACTCTACTTAGGCCCTGTTTTGTGCGTCAGACGGCTAATGTGACTGATGTGGCTCTGAAGGTTTGACTGTGCTGCTCCCAGAGATTGGCTGGGCCAGCCAGTCTCACCTGCCACTCAGACGAGAGAACTGAAGGGCCTGGGTGAGCTGCACTGTCCTCACGCACAAATATCTTCATCTCCTGGAAGGGAACCTGTGTGATACTGAGCATCAAGGTAAACAAACTCTACTCCTTATAGATACAAGGCCAACTCACTGTGTTTTAACTTCCCTTAGCAGTAAAATCTCCTTTAGACCTGTAGCCATCACTGAGGTCCAAGGGAGCCCTTCTCAGAGCTTCCTTATTTCCCACTTGGACATTTTAGTTCAAAGATAAATTGTTCAACTATGAGTTTTTAACTGTCCTACCCCCTTAAAGAGATTTAACATTAAAATTGGGAGATAATCATCAATTCTCCAAAGGCCAAAGTGAATTTTACCTGTTGAGATTATACCAGACCTTCTGGGCTTAGTTAGCAGCTGGACGCTGCTGCCTCGTATAATGGACTATCTGGAAGGAAAAATTCAACAATGCTGGTGATTATTAAACAAAAATATCCCAGCCAATTCCCAACTGAAACTACAATCCTATGGCAGAAGATGTCTTAAAGACCTCCAGCCTCTCACTGACAGATATCTCAAACGTGGTCTTCTGCTACCTTGCCAGTCCCCTTACAACCCTCCTGTTCTCCTCATGGTGCTTCAATAGCACATTAGGTGCTACAAGACCTCTGCCTCATAATTAGGCTATAGGACCAATCTACCCACCGGTAGCAGATCTATGTACAATTCTCTCCCAAATTCCATGAAACATAAATTGCTCTTGGTCTTAAACCTCAAAGATGCTTTCTTTTCTATTCCTCTCTATCTTACTTCCTGTTGGCCTTTTAATAGGAAAATCTCATCTGAAAAGAGAAAGAACAGTAAATCTACATGGTTCTCCCACAGAGCTTTAAAGATGGCCACTATTTCTTTTCTCAGGTATTAGGAAAGCACTTAAGGAACCTGGAGTTTACACAGAGGACCATGTATAATATATAGATGATATTCTCATCTGCAGCCCAACTTAGAAGCTATCAAACCATAATATTATCTAAACTCAATCTTCTAGTTGAAGTGGTATATAAAGTCTCAAAGGAAACTGATCATATATCCATGCAGAGTTTGATGTTCAGGATACACTCTTACACCTGGAAAATGACAGCTTTCCAGGGATCAGATCCAGGCCATCTGTGATTTGGGGCCTCCTGTCACCAGGCAACAGCTTCGCTCTTTCCTTGGGATGGCCAACTTTTACAGAAATTAGAGAGCCAATTTTGGGCTAATGACAAAGCCTCTCTATGAGGCTGTCAAAGGTCCTGAAGTCAACCCTTAGAATGGACTAAAGTGACTAATGATGCCTTTTGAGAAATAAAGCATACCCTTTCTCAGGTTTGAGCACTGGAAATATCTGACTTAAGAAAACTCTTCTTCCTCTCCAGATAAAAAAGAGAGGACTTGCTCTGTGTGTCTTGACCTAAAGGCAAGGACAAGAACTCTGGTAAACTTCTTATAAAAGTTAGATGAGGTGGCTAGTGGCCCATCCTTCTTGAGGCAATAGCTGCTCCAGCTAAGCTAATAGAAGACACAAAACTAACTTTGTGACAAAAACTAGAAGTCCTGACTCCTCATTGGGTCAGGGCTATTCCTGAGACAAAAACAATCATTTGTGGTTGACAGGTGAATGACCTACCAAGTTCCAAGACATGCTTCTAGACACAACTGAGGTTACCATAAAGACTTGCACTACTCTTAACCTACCTCACTGATTCCTACAGACCTGGTGGTTAGCCTCTCTTGTGATCAGGTGACTTCCCACACCTATGCAAGTAGATAGGAGTCAGTGATCTAGCCCTCCAAGAGCCTGGAGAGGAATTGTCCCCTGATGGAAGTAGCTTTATCTAGGAAGGATATAAAAAAAAAGTCGAGTTATACAGTTGTCAGACCACAATAGGAAGTGGAGGCCAACCCCCCATACCTTTGGCCTTCACTCAAAAAACCAACTTCACAGCACTGATTTGGAGATTGATGTGAGGAAAAGATAAGGGGTTAAATATTTACACAGATTTCAAGGCAATACACATTGCTTCTCTGGTATTATAGGTCCGTGCAGCAATCTATAAAGAGGTGGCTTGCTAACTAATAAGCAATCATTTATAAAGCACAGAAAGAAATTCTACAAGTCATGGAGGAAGTGCATCTTTGAAGACATATCAATCAGTATCATTTATTGCAAGAGATAGCAAAGATCCAGCTCTAATATCTCCCTGGCAAATCAAAAGGCAATAAGAAGGGAAAGGACAGCCTTGCATCCCTTCAAGACTCTACCCTTATTCCCAGTGCCTGAGAAACTATTAAAAGCAGCCAATACCCACCAGGAAGATAAATGGGCCTTAAGACAAGAGGAGTTCATGATCCTTTCCAAGATACATGGAGGATTTTCACAGAGCCAGGACTAGCAATGATCAACCAAGTCTTCTGAGTTCTGTACTTGGATAGTCTTCTACTCTGGTAAGTGCAGACCACCCATACAGAAGAAAGACAAGCTGTGAAGAGGATTGCCAATTAGAGTTTACTCACATGCCACCATCAGGGGGACTTAAACAAATATCATTTTGGATTAACACTTTCAAGGGTTGGATTGAGGGCTTCCCTACTCACTCAGTAGAAGTCATTGAGGTGGTCGAGGTACTCTTCAAAGAAATTATCCCTGATTAGGAGTAACTTCGATCTCTTCAGAGTAACAGGGGGCCTTCTTTTATCTCTCAAGTAATTCAAAGGGTAGCAACAGCTTTAATGATAAAGCCCTATCTCTATTCCCCATGAAGATCTCAGTCCTTTGGTAAGGTCAAAAGGCCAAATAGACCCTAAACAGGACATTGGCAAACCTGTGCCAAGAAACTTCTGAGCTTTGGCTCCAATTATTGCCAGTATTCCTCATGAGGATTCAAAACATCCCCTAGACCAGGCTAACTAGGAGTTCATTTTAAATACTTATGAATGACCTTTTCGCTCTTCTAATATGATAGTAAACCCAGAAGCCACAAGCTCTTACAGTACCTAATTAATCTTGGCCAAGTGCCACAAACTACAATCTTCAGCTATCTGGAAACAAACTCCTGCAACTCCCAGCCTGGGAGGGTCACCTAGAAACAGCCCTGGAGACGAAGTATTTCTTAAGACTTGGAAAGAAAGAAACCTTGTAGATGAATTAAAACCAAAGTGAAAAGGCTCATGTCCAGTCATTTTAGCCACCTGACTGCCATAACATTGACAGTTCACCTCTTTAGGATCAAGTCTGTTTCATCTGATATACCTGAGGTGAACAGATAAAAAAAGACCATATACTCTTAAGATCTTGTCAGAGACCTCAATGTACCTCTTGAAGAAGAAATAGAAACATCCAACTACACCTAAGTTATTTCCTGATGAAGACCAATTTTGCTCATATTTTTACATCCTTTGATATAGTTTTAAGGCCCTCAGCTGACCTATTTAAAATGTAATCTTGACCTATTTAAATTTTTGTTTTGGATTTGTTACTGCACATAAATCTATTAGGCTGGGAAATCACAAGGACCTTTCTTAAAATATGACTAACAAGTAGCCCCAGCCAACTAGGCACCCATCATGGGCTTGGGATCTCACTTTACATACTTATTTGGTTTATCTTTCTTCTGTCTTGTCTACCTCAACTTACTATTTGATGTTATTTTAAAGCTAAGATGGGGGTACCACCGATGTTCTTATTATTCTGTTTCCTCTGAAGAGGTCAAAATGGTAGAGTTCCTCTACCACCATATACCTCAGCAGGCCATCTCTTATCTAAATTCAGATTTCTCTGCTCCCCAGTATACCAACTTCTGGCTTTGTACTCCTGCCCATACAGAGGGCTCATAGCAATAGTGGCAGATCTCTAAGACTGGACAATGCCACTTTTCAAATTCAGATAGGGAGAAAGATATGGCAAAAAGAGAATTTCAGCTAGCCCCCTATGCAGGGCCTCTGACTGCTGTAATTCTCCCCTTGACTTTTGGACCATGCTCGATTAATCTCATAATTTCTTTCATGACTCCCAGGATTCAGCAGCCATATATTAAGCAAATAATCATCTCAGGATTCCAGTCCATACCCCTAAAGCTCAACCCCAAAGTGCCTGAGGCTTGCTCTAACTTCTAGATTAGTTAGGGTGAAAATTCTGAGATCCCCACACAGCATGGAATATACCCATGCTCAGCAGAATCAATTTTAGAAGAATCAAGATCACTGGCTTTCAACAATAGATAAAGAATTATGGGAACCGTGTCTCTCAGAAGGCAGTTGAAGCAGGAGTTGGAGGAGAAATCCCTAGAAGAAGGGATCCTAGAAGAAGGCAAGAGGGAAAAGTGGAAGCCAGCTCTCCAAAAACCACAGAGGGTGCTCGGCTTTGACAGCTAGACCCTATCCAGGAAAGACAAGAGGGTACATGTGCTCTCTAAACTTCTGTGAAGCCCAAGATAAGCTCTGTAAAAACCACAGAAAACACCCACTTCTAACATGTAAGACCTGCCTGGGGTCGTCACATTGCTGTAAAATATACTAAATAACTGGAAGTGATCTCAACTCGAATGTGATTAATTATAATCTCATTTACATTGTTATCCTTTCACATACCACTCATCATGGGCTTTGGATACTGTGCTAGTTCCACAATGGTCCACATAGAGACAAAAACTCCTCCCCAAGACAGAAAGATAAAGATTTTTCTCTGATTGGAGTGAACTTCTGTGCCAGTCCAAAGAGCTACTCCCTCCCAGTAAAAACCACATATGGGCTCTGACACCTGGCTTTTCTGAGGCTATGAGCAAATTTCCCTGGGCCACTACCACCCTGAAGAATCTATCTTGGCTAATAAATCTGTGGTTCCACTTCGACTTGTGTATGTCTTCCTCGGTTCTTCACTTAGGATACCAAGAACCTAGGACAGTCACGACCCCCAACAACTCGAAAACTCAGGAAAGACTTCCCCAAGGAAGGCACTCAGCTAGGACCTGTGCGGGCAGACCATGCTGCAGGCGGAGGTGATGGGCAAATGTTCTGTAGCAACAGGTACAATGGAAGGAAACAACAGGACTAAAGGAAACAGGAGCAGGAACATGAAAAAAATGAGACTTGAGCAGAGGCTGGAGGAGTGTGTGGGGGATTGGGCAGAGCCTTTACAATCACAGTAAAGAGCCGGCCTTGTTCCCAAATTGAAGGCAGTCATTTTTAGCAAGCAAACCAGAGATGTGATCAGTGCTCCACCATGCTTTAAGATTCAGGTTTAGTGTTTTTCAGTGCCCCTGGCAGCCCCAGCATTGCATACCTCTTCCGGTAAAGGGCGGAACATGGTGAGGCCAAATCTGCACCTGGCTCCTCAGTCAGTGACAAGTCCTCAAGCATGGAGAACTCTGTAACCTCAATTGCACAATATCTGGCATGTGGTGAGTGCTCAGTAAAGGTTTCCTGCATCAGTCAACCCATCATGTAAGGCATGCAGATGCCAATCTGTTTTATTTCATCTTCTCTTCTGTCTTGCGCAGTCAGGAAAGTTCTGTCCCCTGCTTTAGATCACACTCTAATCCGTAACCTTCCATACAGTTTCTCCACATCTCTTCCCTTTCTTGTGCACACTATTCATCCTCCACAAGGCTAAACTTTCTAAACAGAGGTCAGACCAGGCCACTCTGCTTCTTATATAAACCTATACTGATGCCCCTCTGTCAGGAGTATCAAATTCAAATTATTTTGCCTAATTATGCAATGCACTTCATGATCCAATCCCAAACTAATCTCTTTGGTTTAATGTTCTATTACATCCTTTCTTCTTTGTACCTTATATTTCAAAGACAATTAAAACCCTAGAATATTCCTAAATAAGACCATTCATTCAACCCACACCTCATTTACAGCTGTATGCCACACCTAAAATATTCTTCCCTCTTGCTTCTATTAGAAAACTACTAGTGCTTCAAGAAACAGCTCAGCCCATCCCCAAATTTTGCTCCTAATATCCCTGATCCAGAATTTGGGGCCTCTGTTCATCAAGATTTATTTCTAGCACTGTGCCCCCTCTTGACCTGGTGCTGCAGTCTCCTTGCATCAGCTACCATGACAGAAGTAAAGAGAGAGGGGTGGGAGAACAGTTCTCCTCTCTCTCTCTCTCACACACACACACACACACATTCCCAGAAGGAAAGAGAGAACAAGACATCCTTTGTTTAAATTTCAGACCAAAAAATGATCCAAGCTGTATTCTAGGAAATCATTTCTAAGCCTACAAAGAACCATCCACTGTTTCTGCACTATTTCTTAAATTCAGAGACAAAATATGAAATTTACAATTTATATACTATAGATAGAAATGCCCTTCCTTCCAAACTGCTCATTTTTTACATCAGTTTTTCACTGTGTTTCAAACATCTATCTAAAGCTTTAAACTTTAAACTTATGAAATACCTACTCAGCTGAATAGAGATTATAAAAACAAAACCTCACATCAGGAACTGGTGGTGTCAATATCGGACTCACATGACAGTTTTAATCTGCTTTAATTAAGACACAAAGGAGCAACAAGAAATATGAATCACGTGGTTAATTAAAAATAACTTTCAAAACATCTGCTGTAGGTCAGTAAAACCTACCTAACTCTTTAAATCAATGCTCAGTGACTGACATGATTGTAAATCATTTGTGACTCAAAGAAAATAAGTCACTGTCTCCACTGTCTCTTCTTTGGTACTCACTGATTTTTTTCTTTATTCTCCAGAACTGGCTTTCATCAATCATCCCAAGTCTTATTGATGCCTGAGTGCATAGAGCACAGGGCTGGGCATTGTATAAAGTACTTTGTTCTCTTAAAATTTACAGTTTAGGGCTAGAGATTTAGCTCAATGGTTCTGGTGCCTGCCTAGCAAGCACAAGGTCCTGAGTTCGATCCCTGGTAACCACATGCAACAATACCAGGCATGGTGACTCATGCCCACCAGCAATCAGTACCATATATCACAATACCAGGTGTGGTGGCTCATGCCTGTAATCCCAGCACTTAGGAGGCAGAGGCAGGAGGATTGCTGTGAGTTTGAGTCTAGCCTGGTCTACATAGTGAGCTCAGCCCCAGCCTGAACTATGAAGTGAGACCCTATCTCAAAAAAAAAAAAAATATAGTCTAACTCACGCACGCGCGCGCACACACACACACACACACACACACAGAACATAGGAACAACAAGATGATCCCATTTAGTTGTCATAAGGTAACTATAACATAAACAAAATCAGCTTTGTTTCTACACCAGCTTTGTGCAGTGGTTCCTTTGAAGTTTTCTCTGTGTTCACAACCATCCAGAAAAGTGAACAAGTCAGACTTTTCTGTCTGTATTTAATTAGTGAATACACGAAAGCAGAGAGGCTAACTGGTTTATCTAGACTGACAAGGGTTGGGAAGGACAGGGGCAAACATGCGATCCAGCGTCCTGCTCTGCAAACAGAGCTGTCCGGCCCTCCACAGCACCAACTGCCACGGACCGGGGACGATCAGTGAGAGATTTACAAAGTGAGTGGTCCGGGAATGAGAGGTGAATCTAGGACTGGGAACTCAGAGCAGGAGGCTGGGCCAGGTTTGAAGAACCTTGGCAGTTTAGATGGGTGGGTGGAGGAACCAGGTAGATCCACTGAACAAACCATGAAGGCCCTGTGGTGAAGAAGACCTTAAATTATGGAAGAGTTAAGCTGACATGTGGTAAGATGAGGAAAGGGAGTGAAACCGCAAGGCCTTGTCTTTTATGCTGGTTCCTTTCATTTCCAAATATACATCCAGTATAGAAAAATCCTCGTCTTCTGCAGAAGCGGGACCAAAGTTCCCAGGGCCTGCGGCTGCATCAGGGATGCCTAGAATCAACATGAACTCTGCTCCTTTCATCTCTGTTCTCAGCCGGTCTGTGAATCACAGTTACGAAGCAGCTGTCCCTGTAGCTTGGCTAATTAAATTAGAGCCCACTGAATGCTTTATTGACCTGAAGCTCACTCCAGTGAGCAGGCCCACTTTGAAGGCAACTACATTCACAGCTTTTGTTAACAGATTAAATAAAATAGGCAAAGACAATGGAGAAAGTAGGAAGAGTCCTGCTGCTGCAAATAGTGTCAAAAGCACAGCTGCTGGATGCTTTAGAAGTGATTTGCAGGACACCTGCTTGGGGTTATTATTTGATTTGTGCCCCCAACCCTAATTCACACATGAAAGTCCTAGCTCCAGCACCTCAAAGTGTGACCTTATTTGGAGATAGAATCTTTACGGAAGGAATCAAGTTAAGATGGATACGGTATTATATTCCTATAATCCCAGCACTTGGGAGGCTGAGGCAGGAGGATTACAAATTCCAGACTACCCTAAACTACATAGTGAAACCTTGTCTCAAAAAGCAAAACAAGGGGCTGGGGATTCAGCTTAGTGGTTCCTGTGTCTGTCTTGATAATGCAAGGTTGAAAGTTTTATCCCTTGTACTCCATACCATAATGCTGGACGTGGTAGCTCACGCCTGTAAACCCAGCATTTGGAAGGCAGTGGCAGGAGGATTGCTGTGAGTTCCAGGCTAACCTGACCTACATAGTAAGCTCAGGGCCAGCCTGAACTACAGAGCCAGACCCTGTCTCAAAAACAAACAAAAAAAGCAAAACCAAAAAAACTAAAACAGACCAAAGTTGTCTAATTAAAAGGTCATTATGATGCACCTGAAAAGAGTGTGGCTTATGAAAAGTGAAAGTCGAACACTGGCAGTTAGGGTAGAGTGTCAACTTGACTGACTTTGGGATCCATCCAGGGGACCAGTGTGCCGGGGTGGGTCCCTTCCCCTTCCTCTCTGGTGCTGTTCGCCTGCTCTACTTTCCAGCTGCCATAAACTAAGCCTCTTTGCTCCACCGCGTCCTCGCGCCATGATGTTTCTGCTTTGGAGCCATGCAACCATGGACTGAATCCTGAGAAACCATGAACCAGATGAAACCTCTTTTGCTTAAAGTTGTGAATGTTTGGGTGTTGGCTCCAAGTGATGAGAGAGCCTACTAAGACAGACACACCAGAGGGAAGATTATTCAGAGACAGGGGAGAAGGCCAAGTCAGGAAGAGAGTCCTGGAACAGATCTTTCCCTCATGGCCCTCAGAGAAAACAAACTTACAGACATCTTTATTGTGAGCTTGCAGAGTTTAGAAATACGACAAAAAATTTCTGCTTTTAAACCACAGAGTATACGGTTTGTTATAGCAGCATTAAAAACTGATGTACCTGGATACATGAGAGGCAGAAAGATCCAATGATGAGGAGGGCTTTTCCTCAGAACAACAACAACAAAAGCATCAGTTCTGGAAGTAATCAGACCTGACTGAGAACTGTCTTTGCTATTACTTGCCGTGCATCTCAATTAAGACACTTAGCCTGTCTGTGCCATGATTTCTCATCTATAAAATAGAATACATATCTTCTTCTGCTGTGCATTACGTTTCCAGCACTTTTTTTTTCTTTTTTCTCAGAACCAGGTGTGGAACTCAGGACCTTGCATTTGGCAGACAGGAGGTGGCAACACTGAGCTACATCCTTCATACCAGCGATTAAATGTGAAATACAATCTTTGGTCTTTGCAGACCCATGTTGCCCTCAGCCCCTCAGCAACAATAAACAGTCATCAGAGTAAATTCTGTCCCAAGTAAGTGAGGACAGTGAACCCAAGAGACTTTTGTAAAATAAGTGTGAAATGCACTTGGGCTTGGGGCAGCCACGCCCTGTCCAGACCTCTACACACGTTGTGCTGAAAGCTCCTGTTCTCACTCCTTTCTGCCCTTTAAGTTTATCACACACTTGCTCTCTGTCTTCCTGACCGGAGACCTCAGCTTCACGCTCAGGAGTCTCTGTCCTCCATGTCCCCTGCTGCATCCAGGCCAGGAGCAGAGGGTCCTCCCAGCACAGCGCAGGCCCTGCCTCACGCATCTCATTCTCAGCTCATCCCTGCAGATAGCTGCAGACTTTGAGAAGACATCGTCTCTTCACTTCTTGCTGCGGCTCTCTGCCCCGCTCCAACAACACAGGAGGGATTAGACAGCATTCCTGTTTGCAAAGGAGAAACTCTACTTAGAGAATTGTCTAATATTACAAAGTCTAAATTGTGTGCATAAAGTTTGAAATGCTGAATACTGAAAATTGGCATTCACTGATCGCTACCTTGTGCTGTTTTGCATATGCCACCTCACTTCATCTCACACTCTCAGTCATATTATTATACTCATCGTATTAACTACAATTCTGTGTTTTTGAGAGAACAAGTAACTGGCCCGGAGCCACACAGCTATGTAAATTTATACTTGTGTATGAAACCCAGGTCAGTGTGACTCAGCCTCCCCCGGAACCTGCCTCTTTAACTCTAACCCTCCACCCTTGCTTCTGCCTAAGGCTCTGCAGACCAGCTGGCCTGAACACACATCCTGCAAAGGAGCTCTTTCCCACATTTTACCCCTCCCTGCTTTGTTCCACACACCTCACCTGGAGCTCCTACCATCTTTCAAGAGTAAAAAGATTAAAAAAAAAAAAGCAGAATAAAGACTTCTTTGGAGCCCTTTTCTTCCATTCTGAAGCAAACCTCAGTACAAATCAAAAAAGGGTGGTGTTTGCTGTCTTTAGTTCACTGGAAGAATAATACTATTCTCTTAGTGGGTCTCTGATTCTGTCTTCATCAGAAGAGAGTTGCTATATAAACTTGCTTCTCCTTTGCAAGCAGAAATTAGTACAAAGACAAAAATCAGAAATTTAAGATTACAATGAGTTCTCAGGAACTCTAGGTTAAACTCTCACAGGTTGATAAATACAAGTTAAACAACTAGGCATTTGGGGTGATTAGAAACAGAAGAGGAACTAGAAGTAATACTGCCAATACACATGTAATACAGCACTACACAGACAAACAGAAACATGGTTGATATTTTTCTAAAGTGAACAAAAAGTTAATGAAGGGATGTAGGGGATTTTAGCTTTCTATAAATCTGCTGGAGGTCTCATTCTTGTAAATACCACAAAATCCAATGTGTTTTCTTTTTAACTGTCTTGCAAGTAACTGCTTTTCAAAAAAATCAGAGAAAGGAATTATTTTAATCCAAAACATCAGACAGAGAACAATTGGAAATTTCACAGTAGCCCAAGGAAGAAACTATAAGGCCTAGCACAGATCCTGACCTTCAGAAGCCACATTCCAAAGAGCTTAGAAAATGCCCAGCAATGGTCTCATGGCTACAGATTTAAAATAAAAGAAAGATATCATGCTATGGCTGAAAGTGAGGAAGTACCTTTCAAAATGAAAAATCTGACGTTAAAATATATAATAAAAACATCTGCATCTGCAGATGGAAACCAGCAAAGGTTCTGGAAACAACAATAGAAAACCAAAACCTCAAACCATCCATAAGCAATACTTAAGAAGGGCCTCAACATAGAAGAGCAATGCCATGATGATCAAAGCATTGAGTGCACTGAAATTCATTTAAAAAAAACATTATTATAAGGGACTTTATGGGAGGAGGGGTTCTGACAAGTTTAAGAAAAGGAAAAAAAGTCAGTTTGAAGTTTATTACATGACGTTTAAAACTGACAGAAGAATACTAAAGTGTTTCACTACTTTCTGGTCTCATATTCCCTACCAAGAAGAATTATCCTCAACCTACAGAGGATAGAATGAACACTGTTAAGAGGAAAATAAAGCCTCAGATAGTTGAAAAGATAGGAAAAGAAAACCTGGGTTTTCAATGAGTCCACAACTGTAGATCCAAGGGAATTTTAGCCCATGGGGCTCACAAAACCTTGTTACACAGTCCTTGAAATGAGCAACACCGTAATTTTCAAAAGGGAACAAAAGAGCTGGTGCTACCTCAGAAAGATGCAATCAAAACCAACTTTACAAAAGATCCTAGACTGGTTTAATAGGTGAAAAAAAGTCCTGATATTTTGTTTTAAAGGACAATGATATAGATACAGGTTTGGCAAACTATGTAGGAGCAGAGCTTAGTACTAAAATTTGTAACAAAGCTAAGAATATAACATTATGCATAATTTTTATCACACTGCCTGGTAATCAAGCATAAATGGAGCTCTTCATGCAAATGAAAACAATTAATATTCTTTTAAGTCAGCTTTTTAAATGAGAGTATGGATAACAAGAAACAGAAACCAGCCAGGGGCCATGCCACTCCCTGACACTCCACCCAAACAGAATTTAGGAACAGGGTTACTTGGCCTGAAGCCAGCCCAATCCCAGACTCCAGACACCATCCAGTCGCAGAACAGAAGCAGAAGAGAAGCACTGGCTGAGCTGGGTGACCACGTCTGTGGCGATTCCCTATGAAATCCGCCCTGAGGTCACGTGAGATATCTTCTGATGCAACGATCAGCAAAAGGATGTTCTTGTGTAACTTTTGAACTGCTAGATACTATAGGGCTGGGCTTGTTATACCAGGTGTCTGAGGAAGAAAGAAGGAGACAAAGAGGAAGGGGAATGCCAGTCAGATGCCAGTTGTTTTTGAAGCATGTATTAATTATTTCAATGATCAGGGAATTGGAGGAGAGTGGATACAGGGTGAGCCTGAATGAGGGAGCCAGAGGGATGCAGGCAGTCCCTGGAAGTAGAGGTAAGAATAACAAGGGAAAGCCTCCCAACTTCCCAAGAAACAAGACGCAGACTTCCGGCGTTCCTGCATTTGAAATAACTGCCTGGCGCTTGGTGTAGTGATCCAGTGTGTCTGCACAGAGATGGGGGCAAGGGAAGAGTTACAAACAATGTAAGACGAGCCTTGGGATCACTGTTTAAGCTGGGTGATAGACGCACAAGTGCTCACTGTACTAGTCTATTTTTATGTATGTTTCCATTTTTTTTTTTTTCTTTTTGAGACAGGGTCTTGCATTGTAGTTCAGGCTGGCCCTGAGCTCACTATGTAGCCCAGGCAAGCCACCGCGAACTCAGCAATCCTCCTGTCTCTGCCTCCTGAGTGCTGGGATTACAGGCGTGAGCCACCACGTCCGCGCCGGAATCACTGAGCTAACGCTCCAGCCCTATGTTTCCATTTTTAAAGATTTTTTTTTTTGAGACAGGGTCTCGCTTTGCAGTTCAGGCTGGCTCTGAGCTCACTATGTAGCCCAGGCAAGCCTCGAACTCAGCAATCCTCCTGTCTCTGCCTCCTGAGTGCTGGGATTACAGGTGTGAGCCACCACGCCCGGTTTAAAGATTTTTTTTTTTTAAACCACTAAATGTTCCCCTTTTTGACTCAGAATAAGAAAATAGGAAAAACAAACAAACAAACAGAAAAAAAACCTTGAAACCTTAACGCTGGCTTAACAGGCCTTGCACAACTTTGCCTGTCTTCTGGGGTTCCCCTGCCCCCTCCCCTCCTGGCTGTTCTGAGCTCCCCAGGCACATGCCTAGCTTTTTCCTCCAGCAGGAGCTGGCCTCTGGTCTTGCAGCAGTCTGTACATGGCTCGCTTGTCTTTTAAAGGTGGGCCCTCAGCCCCCGCCCTCTGGAGCTGTGGCTCGCCCTGCAGCCCCTCTAGAACTCCTAATCCTCATCACTCTACATGTGGAGAGTGGCACGTATCTTTCAGTAAGGTATTTATTTTGTTTCTCATTGGCCTTTGTAACCAGAATTTAAATTACTAAAGCACAGGGAATCTTTGTTTGGATATTTTAAACTCAGTGTTTACAATGATATTGTCACCTGATATATGTAAGTGGAATTAATGTAGAAAGTCTTAAACCTGTGGCCAGGAAGCTTTGCTCTGAGCAATAGTCCCTGCCTCAGCAGTGGGAGCAGGAAGACCTGATTACTCCCAACCTACTCTTTTGCATGAAATCACGACGACAAAAACAGGTCACCTGGTTCCTGAAGTAAGGAACTTACAACACAGCTCATCAGAATTGCTGCCCTCTTTCCCACCCTCGACGTAGAGATTTCATAACTGGATCTGGAAACACCTCATGGTATTTCCAGTTAGAGCTTGTGATACCACAAAACTCTTAACTAAATTCCTCTCAAGTCAGGAACTTCAGTCTTAACTCGAAATCATACAATAACTGCTGTGGGTTTTAGGAAATTTTTAGGGCTGGCAATATTTTAAAGAGGAAACTATCACAAATTTAAAAACCAGTTTTGATCATCGGTATGGAGCTTAGACAAACTATTCTTTTTGGGTCAGTATTTTATGATCACAAAAATATTCTAGGGGTGTATATGTATGTGCATAGCACCCAGTACTTGCAGAAGACAAAATTGTGGGAAAGCAGAAAGAAACCACTCAAAAGCCTGGGAATTATTGCCTTAAGTGGTATTTACAAGCATGGCAAAGTAATTATCTGTCTCCCCTTTAACAATGCTACTGATCAAAATACTGACCCCAGCAAAATGATACATGTCTATAATCACAACTATTCAGAAGGCTGAGGCAGGAAGATAGCAACTTACTGAGATCATTTCAAAATAATCAGAGGGACTGAGGTGTAACTCAGTAGGATAGTGCTTGCCTAGCATGCATAAGGCCCTGTGTTTGATCCTCAATATAAATGGAGGGAGGGAAAGGAAGAAAATTCTGATTTACTCTCAAGTGATTATTCCGCAAAGTACTGAAGTTTATAGTGTATTTTTCAGAGTCTAGATGAGTTTTCCAGAGCTGACCAAGACCAAAGATAGGTGAGGGGCAAATGGACAAATTCTGTAGGTTCCATTTCCACAGACCAGGGATGCTTTGCGAAGCTGCCAAATTGAGGAAAGAGCGCCATCTGGAGGATCTCCACTGCCAAGAGAAATTCTTTTGCAGAACTGAGCAAGGGTCAGGCTACCACGTAGAGCCTGATCCATAGAGAAACACGAACCACAATCAAATGACCACCCGATTTACACTGTTGACGGACTTGCTTTTTTTTTTTTTTTTTTTTTTTTTTTTTTTTTTTTTTTTTTTTTTTTTTTTTTTTTTTTTTTTTTTTTTTTTTTTTTTTTTTTTTTTTTTTTTACAAAGTTCTCTTTTACTACAAACTTGGGAAGCTATTCATGAATATCACTTCTCAAAATCATTTGTAGGGCCAGGATGTAGCTCAGTGGCACCGTGCGTGCCTGGCAAGTGCAACGTGCAGCTGGATCCCGATGAGGGGGGAGTGAGGTCCTAAGTCATTTGCAGAGTTTTGGTGGCTCTTTGGGAAGGGGCTCCTCCCACTTGGTCCACAGATCTAGCTAGTAGTAGGCTCTCACGGCTCCCTCACTCCATAACCATCATGCTCTATCTCAAAGGCTCTAATCCCTTCTCAGCTCAGGAACAGGCAGTCTAATCCCTTCTCCCGTCGGAACAGGCAGTCTCAAGAGCCTAAGATCGCACATGTGCAGTCGGACGATTCAGCCCTAAACCACGGTGAACTTCTCCTTCAGCAGCAGCTATTAATTTCTTAACCAGGTAAGATGAAGCCTGCCTGCTCTGTGTGCCACAGCTTACAAAGTCTATTAGGAAAAACAGTCCCCTGAAGACTGAGCCACTAGCCCTAGAAATGTAACAGCTGTTACCGGGGAAAGGAGGCAGTAGAGGTCCCACCCCCAGTGTCCTACTGGTCAAGCAACAGGATGAGCGTCTATGAACCAAGAGAAATGCTGCTCTGTGTAACAGCCCTATAATGCATTTATTTCAATTCTGCCCTTAGGGCCCCGTCTATTAATTGCTGAGAAAAAAAAATCCTCCCTGAAATCGTACATATTTTCAAAAAACAAGTATTTTCTTTTACAATGGCCCCTTATTCCTTTTAGGAAAGCTCATGTCTTCATTCTCAGAAAAGTAAAGCTCGTTCACATTTTTTTTTCTCGGTGGGTTCTTAGAACAGCAGAGTACAGACAAATAGCTTGTCATTAATCCAGCAGAATTCTTTTTTAAAATGAAAATTAGGGGCAGGGGACATAGCTCAGTGGCACCAGACCTGCCAGCAAGCACGAGATCCTGAGTTCAACCCTTGGTACTGCAAAAACAAACCATAGCTTCTTAGTTTTTCTATGACCCTTCCATAGGTAAAGAAAGACTAAGCAACTAAAATGATTTGATTAAAGGGCCTAAATCAGGACTAAGAATGAGGGGTTGAAGGCAGGAAGACCTGTCTGTTCTAAGACAGGGAACTGGATGGCTAAGGACTAAGCTGGCTCATTCTGGAAACATCCTCTAGTTAGCATCTGCTTCGGAAGGATATGAAGATCATCCCTTCAGACTATTTAGACAGCAGGAAGGGATGAGGTTTCTGGGGAGGGAGGTGGAACAGGGTAACTGAAGAAGATATGACGTTCATATGTGTATATGAATACCACATGGAAACCCAGGACTTGGTAAAATTAACATGTACTAATAAAAATATATTTTAGGACTGGAGATTTTCAGCTCAGTGGTTTTGGTGCCTGCCTAGCAAGCACAAGGTCCCTGGTTCAATCCCTGGTGACCACATACAACAATACTGGGCATGGTGACTCATGCTCACCCGCAATCAGTACCACATACCACAATGCACGGCATGGTGGCTCTCACCTGTAATCCTAGCAATCAGGAGGCAGAGGCAGGAGGACTGCTGTGAGTTCAAGGCCTGCCTGGGCTACACAGTAAGCTCAGGGCCAACCTGTACTACAAAGCAAGACCCTGTCTCTGAACAAAACACACACACACACACACACACACACACACACACACTTCAATTCTGCCCTTAGTACCCCATCCCTGAAGACTTCCCTGGAGTCAGGGAAAAGAAAAAAATTACCTTCTCTGCCCTTTTCAGCAGGGGAAACTATAACCTAGTAGGAAGAAATACAACTTAAAGCCCTAGAGAGGTCCAGGATAACCTTCACATAATGTACAGCTCCAACTGCAAAGATTTCAAAACACAAAAGGCTGAACTAAAGGATTACCTGTGTCCCCCAAATAAAGGGGCTCAGTATTAGTAGCTCATGGTATACATACTTCACAGGATAATGGGCAGTTTAAAAATTCAAAGACAGGGTACAGAAACGGTGCAGTTTCATAATTGGGGAAAAAAATCCAACCAAACAAATTTCCAACAGTAAAATATATACTTAAAGTTTTAAGAGACCTAGGAATTTCTTAGAAAGTAGCAGGTGGTGCCACAAAGAAAGATGACAAGTCAGTGAGTGCTCTGTGGGGGTCAGGTATGCCAATAAAATTAAAAACACAGGTGATAAGACAGCCTGTTGTCTCTCCTTTTGTTAAAGTTCTCACATTCTTTTTTTTTTTTTTTTTTTTTAATTTGAGACAGGGTCTTGCTTTGTAATTCAGGCTGGCTCTGAGCTCACTATGTAGTCCAGACAAACCGTGAACTCAGCAATCCTCCTGCCTCTGCTTCCCAAGTACTGGGATTATAGGGATGAGCCACCATGCCCGGCAAAGTTCTCACATTCTTAAAGATATCTTTAACTCTGAAATACATTAGTCACTGGAAAGAGGGATTACAGGAATTATCCTTAATTCTTGCAGGACCAAATATGGTGACCCTAACCATCGCCATTGGCCCCCAAAGAATCTCACAAATTATTGACTGACTCTTAGAATCCCCTAGGTTCCTTAATCCAAAGCCAGAACTTAAAATTATAAATGCGTGTTGTTCCCAGAGGGTTATAGAAACAGTAGAAAATACTGGTGAGATTCAATGAACTTAGTTTCTTATCTCATCCTATACCCTGTCCCCTCAGCAAGGCCTCAGACAGGCTGGGCAAGAGGACGTAAGGTGTTTTTATGTGAAGGCACACTTCCAAAAAGTGCTGAAGGGAGTAATTACACCAAAGGAGGAACCCAGTCAAGACACAGTTTTGCTCAGGAAAAAGGAATTATTTAATCTTAGCAAGGACAGCCGCTCTTCTTTCTGTGTTCTGGAACAAGGCACGGATCAAGGCTTTTACTTCACTGGAAGAGAATGCACTTGCCAGGGGCCCTTTGCCATCAGCCCACCTGCAAAACACAAACAAACATAGAATTCTATTTCCTATTATGTCTCTGAAGTATAACAAAGGTCTTTAAACTGCTTATTTGAACCAAATGTTTATTTTACAGAGAAACACAAGAGATCTTGGGCATTGTTCCTTCTTTCTAGATCTGCCCATCAGTATCTTAAACACCTCAGCTCATTGGCTGCATCTGCTCTTAGCACAGCCAGGTGAAAAAAGCCAGAGATGTAAGTAAGACTGTCCCTTCACCCTCAACTCATTAAGGTCTCTCTGAACTGGGTAATGAGGACCACATTCTCCCACGCCTTGGGCTCTGTAACTACTTTTTTTTTTTTTTTAGCTTTTTTGGACAGGGTTTCACTTTGCAGTCCAGGCTGACCCTGACCTATGTAGCCCAGGTTGGCCTTGAACTCACAGCAATCTTCCTGCCTCTGCCTCCCAAGTGCTGAGATTATAGGTGTGAGCTACCATGCCCAGCTATAACTGCTTTTTTAAGAGAACACAGACAATAAATTTTAACTGAAACAAGATTGGTATAAAAATATACAAAGTATCATAAACATAATACAAAAAAATACACAAATAAATTTTTTAAAACCCTGCAAAATCAACCCAGCATGACAAAGGGGGAAAAGATATGAATAGCATTTACAATAGAAGGAACATGGATGACTAGAGATATTCAATCTTAATAGAATTTAGAAAAATGCAAAGTAAAATGACAACAAGATATCATTTCTGTATTAATGAGATTGTCAAGGTTGATAATTCCAAACACTAAAGAAAATGTGATGCCGGGGAATACACCATGAGATATCTGTCCAGTGGGACTGACAGCAGTGAAAATGAAGTGCACAAACCACCATGAAGGAACTGCAAAAGTACAATGTTCAGGGCCGGGATGGAGCTCAGTGGCACTGCACCTGCTTGGCAAGGGCAAGGTCCTAAATTCAATCCCTGGTGTTAAAAACAAAAACAAAAAACAAAAAACATACTCTTCAACAAAAGAAGCACGTTAGAGAGGATTCCATTTACAGACATTTAAGAAAAGGCCAACTCTAAACTTTGTATTACCGGTAAGTGTACAAAAAGCAAAATAAAAGATAGTAGCACATGTCTGTAATCCTAGCACTTGCGAGTCTGAGGCAGAATAATGAGTTTGAGGCCAGCTTGGGCTACAACAGTGAGACTGTCTCAGAACGACAACAAAAATGAGTATGTATAAATATAAAACTATAAAGAAAGGCAAGAAAATAACACAAAATTGAAGAAAATCAACCTCCCCAAATTTAAAGACCCAAATAAAAAATGGGCATCTGAAATGAACTGACATTTTTCAGATGAAGAAGTAAAAGCAGCTAAGAAACATATGAACAAATGCTCAACATTGCTTGTCATTTGAGATATGTAAATGAAAACAACACTGAGACTCCATCTCACTCCAAAAGAAATGGCTGTTATCATGAAATCAACCAACAACAAATGCAGGTGGAGCTGTGCAGAGAAAGTAAACCTTGTTGACTGTTGCTGGGAATGTAAACTGGAGTAACCACTGTGGAAATTAGTGTGAAGATTGCAAAAAAAACTAGGATTATATGTCCCATTTGATCCTATTATTTCCCTGCTGGGTATACTTACAAAAGAAGTAAAAGAATCATTCCACAGTGACATATGTCTACCCATGTATATAGCAGCACACTCTGTAATAGTTAAATCTTGAAAACAGCCCAAAAGACCATCAACTAGAAACTGGATTAAGAAGATGTGAAGTTTTGGGCCAGAGGGTTAGCTCAGTGGTTCCGGCGCCTGCCTCACAAGCGCAAGGTCCTGAGTTTGATCCCTGGTAACCACATATAATGTTGGGCATGGAGACATGCCCACCAACAATCAACACCGCATACCACAATGCCGGACGTGGTGGCTCACGCCTGTCATCCCAGCACTCGGGAGGCAGAGACAGGAGGATTGCTGAGTTCGCGGCGGCTTGCCTGGGCACCATAGTGAGCTCAGGGCCAGCCTGAACTACAAAGCGAGACCCTGTCTCAAAAAAAAAAAAAAAAAAAAA
>PVIC010003906.1:15237-66102 GCA_004025085.1 Thryonomys swinderianus | reverse complement strand
CTGCCCCATAAGCCTCATGTGCTTCTGGGTGGGCTTGTGGGGATTACTAGTCCATGGAGCATGATTCTCTCCACTTGTTAGTCCAGCGATCATTTTTTCATGAAGTGTGATGTTGGGGGGAGGAGGTGGGTCACTGGGGTGTAGCCTGGAGAGATTTATCTTCCTTCTCCTCCCTTGATCTCTTTCTGCTTCCTGCCACCATGACCTTTCACTGTGACACTCTGCTTTGAAGTGAGCCAATTGCAGATTAAAACACTACCAACTATGAACCAAAATAAACCAGTCTTCCTTTACACTGTGGGCATCAAGTATTGTGCTTCAGCAAAGAGAAAGTAACTAAGACTATGACCGATCTGATGGTTTCTGATTTTCCCTAATCTGTGGGATATGCTGGAGGAAGTAATGGCAGAAACCATAAAAATAATTAAGAGGCTATCTGAGAGCCGGAGGGTTAGCTCAGTGGTTCAGGCGCCTGCCTTTCAAGTGTAAGGTCCTGGGTTCGATCCCCGGTAACCACATACAATGCTGGGTGTGGTGACTCACGCCCACCAGCAATCAATACCACATATCACAGTGCCAGGCATGGTGGCTCATGCCTGTAATCCCAGCACTCGGGAGGCAGAGACAGGAGGATTGCTTAGTTCAAGGCTTGCCTGGACTACATAGTGAGCTCAGAGCCAGCCTAAGCTACAAAGTGAGACCCTGTCTCAAAAAAATAAAAATAAAAGAAAAAGAGGCTGAGTTGTCTGAACAACAGCAAACAGAGTTGGAACTAATGTGACAACAGAGGAGAAGTTATAAAAGGGTCGTATTCAAATTATACAGTGAAGTTGCAGCTGAGGCAACCGGTGGATAAATGTTACACTTCTCCACAGTGAGGCTATGCACATCACTGAATCTAACTCAGCCTGGATGTTTGTGTTTCTAAAAGTTTTGTTCTAGTGAAATGAGCAATCTAAACAGTGATCACCGAGGGCCACTTTATGCAGAGCAGAGCAGAGAATCAGACATGGTATCCAGCTTACAGGAATCTGCGATGCCACAACAATATAGTTTTCATAAAATAGAATCTGATTGTAACTCTCCAGTTACCAAAACCACAGAGAATCAAGAAACTTGTTTGATGACACCAAGAAATTATCAACAGCACAGTGTTTGAATGGGGTGAAGATAATAGCTGAGCATTTAAATTGTCCAAGTAAACTACAAAGGAAAAAATGAAAGTAGGGGCCTCATGAATGAAAGGGTCTGAGAGCCCATCAAAAAGTTGCATGCTGGACATGAGCTCATGAATGGACGCACTAAAAATTCTGGAACAGCCCAACTTACAGTTGCTATTAAGGTGAAAAAAAATAAATGTTCCTCCTTGTATAAAGTACTGAATTAAGATTTCTCTTACTGTTGAATCAGAATTTATTCAAAAATGGCAGGAGGTTGACACAACACGCAATAAAATTCTAGTCCCAGAATGAAGGAAGTGAAATAGGAATTGGTAGACTGTGGTCTTCAGATTAAATTTAGCCAGTCACCTGGTTTAATAGATAAAGATGGGGATTTACTGTGGCTTACGTATTACTGTTAGCTCTTTTATGCTACAACATTGGGATGAGTAGTTGCGACATAGACCATATGGCCAACAAAATCCAAAGCACCTTCTGCGTGCTGCCTGGCTTTCAACAGAAAAATTGTTTAGAATTCCCAGGAAGATGGCAGCGATGACTCAGTCTTCAGGGCCTGGCAGACAAGAACTCCCACTATACGCCTGGGAAATACTGAATTTACACATCTCAAGTGTATAACCTTGGAGTGAATCATTATTAAAACATCAAAAAACTTGTGCAGTGATGAAGTCTGTATTAAAAGACAACTATTGAAAAGAGAATTAATAAACTTCCATACATATAAAAACAAGGAAAAGAGAATTTTAAATGAAACTTGGCTTTGATTTAGAGGGAAGAAATGACATAGAGCTTTTCTAGGAGATTCTTTGTAGCACATAGCAAAAAAATGACTCATGATTTGGAGTGTTACAGCACCGGCAGTCTTAACTTTTCATTTCACACACACAAAAATAAATAAATAAATAAATAAATAAATAAATAAATAAATAAATAAATAAATAAATAAATAATAATGAGCCAGAGAATCAAGGAATTTAGCAAGAAAATTGGCACAAAATAGAGTAGGGTAGTTGGGAGGGAAGCATCATGCTATATAATGATCATGAAGAATTTGGATAGCACTACTGGCAATTTTGTTTGGCAAGAAGCAATCAACCACTAACAACTAAATGATAATGAAATTCTAACACTAAATAACCCTAAAATCTGTTTTACACTTTCTGATACTTAACTCTTCACATTGTTTGTAGGACTGTGAGTTTATGCAAAAGGACATGAGGTTGAGGATGTGATCGCCGGATCCAGGACTGTACACAAGTGCCCGTTGTGGGTCTAATCTCGATGGGCATCATGGGCACAATTGTCTCAGACAGCTGACCCAGAAAATGGAGAAAAGTAGGAGAGGGAGATTCCTTCAGGAACAGAAGCAGAGGGTGCTCACGGGTCGGATGATTCTCTAACTCATTTCATACCTGTGACCAAGAATTTGCATGACTCCAGGCCAGAGGGTTAGCTCAGTGGTTCCGGCGCCTGCCTCGCAAGCACAAGGTCCTGAGTTCAATCCCCAGTAACCACATACAATGCTGGGCGTGGAGACTCACACCCACCAGCCATCAATACCACATACCACAGTACTGGGTGTGGTGGCTCACGCCTGTTATCCCAGCACTCGGGAGGCAGAACCAGAAGGATTGCTGAGTTTTAGGCTTGCCTGGTCTCCATAGTGAGCTCAGAGCCAGCCTGAACTACAAAAGCGAGACCCTGTCTCAAAAAAAAAAAAAAAAAAAAAAAGAATTTGCATGACTCCAACAATGTTCTATGCTGAGACCCAGTGATGAGTTTAGTTTTGATTTTCTGTTCTGTTCCTGTGCCACTGTGTCATGTACATCTGAAAGTGGAAAACTTAACTTTCTGGTCATTGAAACAATTCAACACAGTCCCTATCAAAATACCAATGACATTCCTTACACAATTCTATAAAAGATCCTGAGATTTACATAGAGCCACACAAAAATCCCAGAAGACTCAAAGCCAGTCTCATCAACAACAACAACAACAACCACAACAACAAAACAAATGGAAAGAGTCATTATTCTGTCTGGAAACCAAAATATAATACAAGGTTAAACTAAGGAACATAGCACTATATTCTTTTTTTTTTTTTTTTCCTTTTTGAGACAGGGTCTCACTTTGTAGTTCAGGCTGGCTCTGAGCTCACTGTGTAGCCCAGGCAAGCCTGGAACTCAGCAATCCTCCTGCCTCTGCCTCCCGAGTGCTGGGGTGACAGGCCTGAGCCTCCACGCCCAGCAAATAGCACTGTGTTCTTATGAAAACAGACACACAATGCAAAAATAACGAATCTAGGAGTAAAATCGTAACACTGTAGCTAAACTCCTATTTTGGGGGAAAGAGCTTGTCTTTTCAAAAACACTCTTCTGGGAAATGTTAAATATGAGAAGAATGACAGTAGACCATAGATATCAACTCAAACTGGCTTAAAAACTTAAATATAAGGTCTGCAACTATAAAACTACTAGAAAAACATTTCAGGGCACTGGAAGGATCAGCAGTTTTGCTGGACAAAATCTCCAAGACAAAGAAACAAAAGCAAAACTAGATAAATGAACTGCATCGAAAACAAGAAAAGAAAGAAGGAAAACCTTCACGACAAAGGAAGCAATCAACAAAATAAAGAGACAACCAAAGAATAGAATAAAACATTTGCAAAGTGAGCATCTAACAAAGACTCTATAAACAGAATATATAAGGAACTCTTAAAACTCAACTACAAACAAAGCAAGATGAACAGGAAAGAACCTGAATAAAAATGAGAAAATTCACCTGAGGAGGCATTTCTAAAAAGAAGACCTATGATGGCCAAAAGGGATGTGAAACTGGTCAGGATAATGCAAACTAAGCCCACAGTGAAACACCATTCCCGTCGGAATGATTCTTATAAAAAATAAGAAATACTGGTTGGGCAGGGAGAAAAGGCACTCATACTCTTTTGATATAAATGCCCATTAGCACAGCTATTATGGAAGAGAGTGTGGAACTCCCTGAAAGAACTAGAAATATTGCTTCAGCTCCATTGTTAAGAAATAAGTGACTTTCTCAGGGTAATCTTGCAATTTTTCATCCCTTTAACATTTTTATTTTTTTTTAAATACCAGATAATTTTATCTTGGAGAGAAAGCCTTAAAAAGTGACATTTTTATGCCAAATGAAAACTTCTATAGCCTATATCATAAAGATCTTACACATCACACTTCACCATACATGATATGACATCGTATGCATTTTATATAATATGTATGATATCTATGAATGACACACTTCCACATCTGAGGAAATTGGTATTCAGGGTGAGCACGTATTCGTTGTAAGATCAGAGATATTCAAAATGAGGATCCAGCCGGTCTGATAATTGTGTATGCCACACTGTCTTCTTCTTTTTTTTTTTTTTTTTTCCGTATTTCTCATTAGTTAATGGGTTGGACTAAATCACATTGTCCTCTTCTTGCACTGAATGATGGAGCTTCCCAGGCCTCAGATGAGTTTGGGACAACGCAGTGCAAGTTGTCTCGTCTATAAACGGTGATGTAACTGTTCTGACTGTGTTACACACTGAGGAAAATGAGGTCAGCACCCGCCCTAAACGGCCATGGCAAATCAGCGCCTGTGGAAAAGGTCTTTTCCACACACACACACACACACACACACACACACACACACACACACACACTTCAGTGTGTTAACGATGCTGTGGAAGACCTGCGCTCCACACCTCCCCCGCCTGAGCGGCATGATGAGGAGAAACCCTGCTTGCGGATCTGAGGCTGAGGACAGCTCGGCTGACCCAGGGCAGAGGGAGGCGCGCGCCGCCGCCGGTGCGCTGTGAACCGGACACGGACCCGCCGCTCGTCCCCAGCCGCAGAAGCGCAGGAACAGAGCCTCGCAAGGACCCGGTTCAACAGGCTCCTGTTCTCATTCAGCTAAGGTTTCCCAACCCCTCTCCTGTGAGTAAACGTGCTGGTCATACTGCACATATGTTATCACAAATTACAAAATATTATTAGACATGGGAACTGACAGAGCACGGTGGTTTTGGAAAATAAACAAACAAAAACATTTACAGAGGTCTGCTCACAATGAAATGGGAAAGAAATGAAAACGGTGAAGTTTTACAAGTCAAAATTAACTTTTAGCTTTCTTTGCCAAATGGATCAAAATATTCCATCATTTAGAAATGTCATGCAAACAAATGTTACAGTGCATTACAAATCAACTGGATTTGTTAGTGGATTATTTTGAAAGTAAACTCACTTTAATGTACCTAGGCCAAAAGCTTTTGTTTAACAGTCGAAATAATCCCTTTCCATCAAAGCACTGAAAATGTTCAATAGTATGTACACCAAATATTTTGTTCAGCTTTAAAACATACTTTATCTCAATACAAAAACTCAAATCATTATTTCTGATAGAAAAAAATTATGTGGATTTTTATAATCATGTTAAATTTAATCATATATACACACACACACATATATACATGTATATGTATATACTGGCTATGTGTATATATATATATATGTACATATTTGCTATATATATGTATATGTAATATTGGCTATTAAAAACTTCTAATAACTAAAAGCAACAAATGCCAACGACTAGTTTGATTATTGAAATTTAACTGTTGTGTGTCCATGAGATAAGCAGAATCTAGCACATTCAGAATCTTCACTGAACTACAGGAAGATAAAAAGCCCTTCCTTATGCAACAAGACAGGAACCATTTTGATTGCTTTCTTGGCCTCTTTCTCCTGCCTACATATACTAATTTCTCTATTTTTTAAAAAAAGAAATTGCCTGGAAAAAAATTCAACCTGAATTCCCCAAGGCTACCAGGTCCACAGACCTCTACAGAATGCTCATGGGAGAGGAAGATGAGGACCGTACACAGCTTCAGGGGTAAAAAACAGAGCCAAAAAGAGCTGTGAAAGATAGCTGAGTCTGATCAGTGCCAGAAACGGTGGAAAGAGAGGCCAGAGGGATTCTTAAAGGACACGCACCTTCGCCTCATTGATCCTTCTTGTAGCTTTTTAGGGCTACAAAGCACTTCCAAAATCACTCAGTCCTGCCTTGCAAGGGCCCTTTCACATATTAACAGCAGAACTAGAATCTTCGTGTACCACATGCTTAGAGAGACGGGGACCCTGAGTTTAGTTACGTACTTTGAGGCCTGTCCAAGGCTTTTTATGCGCTCATCATACTAGAACAATGCTCCATCTGCCCACTACAATTATTCCCATTTTAGTGGCCTTAATCTGTAGTTTGCAGCTAATGTAGAACAGAGCTGGGAACCGAGCTGAGGCCAAAATAACTGGATCACATCAGGGTTTACAGAGTGGACAGAAAGGGGATAGAAGAAGAAAAGACTGACAGAGACAAACGGAAATAGAGCTGTTGCAGGGGCAAAAGGACCTAGGACGCGGAAGCAGTAAGGAGGAGTGAGAGGGACAGAGAACAGGAGCAAACGAGTCCTGGGGGGTGCGGGGCCGACTCCCCAGGATAAACGTAACCATTATGTGCTATCGACACGCGCTAACAAAAATGAATGAGACACATGATCTTTCCAGTTAATTCCATCACCTAACGATCCATCCCTCATTATGCTCCACAACAGCACGACAGAAATTACTATGAATGTCAGTGTCAAGCTGCTTTTGCTGTAGGGTTAAGGATTTCTTTCCTCTCTCATGATTACCAACTTACTCTGCTTCCTCTCCTGTTCATGTTTATTCTTTCCCACTTAGAGCTCGTTCTGTGTGCAGCTATGAAGTTAATACAGGCCATGGAACACATTATAAATATTTCATATCTGTTAAAAATATTTACTCTTTCCCTCAGACCTCAAAGAGAAAAAAATCATTGTAATTTGCATCTTTTCAGAGTTAGTGCAGATTATATCAAGAGTGATAGTCATTGTCTTCCTTTTACCTGGGTTAGAACTCAGGACCTTGGGCCTGGGAGGGAGGCGAGGTCCCATGCAGCTGCATCCCTGGCCCTAGTTACCTTCCTAAAGTTGTAAGTACACTGTAAATAGAATGTTGCACTATGGAAACTTTCATTCTCAATTTTAGTTAAAGCCCAGCACAGTAGATTCCAAATAAAGGTAGATTCACCATGCAGGACCTGGAAAAAGACAGGTGCAGAAAACTGGTGCTATGACCCAGTCTCCACAAGGTCACATGAGGCTGTGAAGGTCCCAGGGATGGACTTGAGGTCTGCTCTGTTCTTCTGTCCCCAAGGGAAGATGTATCCCTGTAATAATTTATGGCAAAAGGGAGAAGAGGTCCTAGAGAAGCTGTGTGGATGGCTGGTTTGTATCACACTTTGGGCCCAGGAGAAAGCTGTCTGACTGGCGCTGAGCCACAGATCGTGTAGACTGCGCGTGTCATGTTCTGTGTTAGCATCTTCCAGGAGCCCGGGGGTCTCAGGGAGAAGAACGTGGGAGAGAGGGTCCATCGGACTGCATGGGACGCACGGAAAGCTCTTCCAGGAGCCGCTGAGGCTTGTCTAAGAGGCTCCTCCTCTGTACTTATTCATACTTAAATCAAGGAAGGATCTCTCTGCAGATGGACCACAGGGAACAGGAATCCTCAGCAAGAACTGCATCATGTTCCTCGAATGGAAAGGAAAGAATGAGAGAAAGAGAATGAAAAAGAGAGAAGGAAAGAAAGAAAGACAGGAGGAAAGAAGGAAGGAAGGAAGAGAGAGAGAAAGAGAGAAAAAGAGAGAAAGAAGGAAAGAGAGAAAGGACAGTGCCCGCTCCAGTCCTCTGCGGTCACTGCAAATGAGTAGTCAGGTAGAAGCGGCCCCCCTTCTTCCTCACATCTCCTCATAGAGCGTCTGAACCCAGCCGTGAAAAGTTGCGCAGGAGGAAGGAAGCCACCCAGGACCGAGGACGGCCTGACAGGGCCGGGAGGAGACAGCCGCAAGGTTGTTGTCTGATTCCGAGGGGCCAAATCATTCCTGGGTTATAAACCTCGAAGGAGACACAAAGCTCATAGCTCTCACCCCGTATTTCTGCTGCAGGTGAGAGAAGAAACAGTCACGTGGGGCAACCCTAAGCAAGGCACAGGGGAAACAGCACTGTCTTCACGAAGCACCCAGAACTCCTGCTTGCTCCTTATTATTGGTTTCAACAACTACATAATTATCCCTTCTGTGTTTGGTGCAGTAGAACTTACTCAGTTGCGCCTCACTGGTAGACACTTATTTTAATTCTTTTCCCTGTAAGCAGCACAGCTGTGAGCACTCCTGCTCTAACTTCACGTGTCCCTTCCCTTTCGGGGATACGGTCTATGCTTCTGAGGCTCGTCCCAAATTCCTGGGCTCAAATGATCCTCCTGGCTCGGCCTTCCAAGTAACTGAGGTTAGAGTTGCATGTGATACACTCAACTTTAGTTCATCTTGTTATTAACATGATCTCTTCCCTTTACCTCTCAGGCCAGTTGGGATAGACTCCCGATGTTCTGATGTTCTGTGCACAGAGGAATTTTCAATAAACTCTCATTTACTAAATTTTTAAAGTGTGGATGTTGATGAGGTAGCACAAAAGGAAGGGGTGATGCTGAGGAGTAGCTACGCTGGGGTCAGTGGACCTGGTGTGGGGAAGAGATCAGGCACAGTGCTTGGCCCAATCACATAGGCAAAACCCAGTGAGAGACTCAGCCGAGAAGCACTGTGAGATCCAAAGGCAGGGACATTCTCTTTGGGTCCCTTGGGGCTTAACGTCTGTCCACTGCAGAGCAAGCACCTGAGTGGACCCTGCCGTGCATCTGCGCTGAGGGGAACCCAAAAGGCAGACAGGTCAGAAGCTGGGCACGGTGCTCTCTGCCAGCCACAGAATCACTTCCTGTTAATTCAAAGTCTGAAGAATTCAAGAAAGACCGAGCTACCCTAAAGCGGAGCACAATGAATGACTCATTGATGAGTTTTCCTTTCTTCCTTTCTTCTCTGACTCAACGGTGGCTCTTGTATTCCTTCCGGTTCGCGTGAACCTGCCCCACTCGGGTCGCCTGCCACGTGAGGCAGCAGAGGCACGTGGTGCCTCTTAATTATCATATTTCAAAAACACAAGGCATTGGTTATAAACCTCTTTCAAATTCTCAAATTTTATAGAGTATGTACAAAAGTAGAATTTCAATATTCCTCAGAATCTTTTGTTCCACAGGAAAATAATACCTTTTCAAAAGCTGCACAATGAAAAGATAAAGCACTATGAAATGTAACTTGAGATATTCAACTTTCAGACAAAATTAGCAAACATGTGGTACTTGATACATATTCATGATCGTAATGTAAGACTTTTTAGAGGACTCAGAAAATTCTTTTCAAATGCTAATCAAAGTTCATAAGGTTAAAACATGGTATGTATAGCTACCCATTTGCAAAGAGGCATGCATTTGAAAATATCATTTCAGGTTGCTTAAGATTGATGACATACAATAAATAAACATATATTGTGTTGATCATGTGCTAGATCTTGAAATTGTTTTTCATCTTTCTTTCTTTCATCTTGTTTTTCTGTCCTCCTTTCCTTCCTTTCTTCCTTCATTATTCTCTTATTAGTGCTCTCCCTGTCTTCCATCTTTTCCTTCTTCTACTTACATGTATCTATTCAATTTTCAACTTTACAAAGATCTGCATAGATAGTAATTAGTAAAATTCCCTTTACACCAATGAGTACTTCGAGGCATTGAGAGATTAATTCAGTCCAAGACCACACAGCCAGGACTGGAGCTGCGATCTGAACCCATAATACCTCAGCACATGTTCTTCCGTTCCTTGTGATACTGTCGTTTCTACATATTCCTTAAATAGATGTTCTTCATTTGTCTAAGGGAGGAAATAACCTCAGGACATTGTCTATGAGATGTGGACATAAAAAGGGAGTAAAAATTTGTGGATTTGTAAATTAATTTACGACATCAATCAAAAATGTCTGAGATTCATTGTCTAGTGAGAAACTCTGTAAGCCATACTTTGAAGCACCAAACTTTATATTCTAATCAGAAGAACGAGTCCAGATTTGCCCAAATATTTGGCTTTTCTCTAATATAAAATATCCCTCAGTATTTCTCCCAAGAGCTAACATGATAAAAAACTGGGAGAATCTACTTAATATATACTTATTTGGCAGAATCCGAGTAGAAAATTCTGCGAATGAAGACGCATGTATATTCTGGAAGTACAGTTATAGGTGTGTGTATGTGTACAGGTATGCACACGATTACACACATATGTGCTTGTGTGATTCATGTGAAGAGAGCCAAAAACTCCACAAGAGACATGTAAACTATCAACATTGGCCTCAAGTGATTTTGTGATCACAGAATATATAAAATTGTACATAAGTAGATCATTTAAAAGGTTTCACTTTAGACAATTCATTTAGCTCTTAAAGTCTTAGTTTCTATGTTTGTAAAATGAGAAAATAGTTGTTTGCTGTATATATCTTGAAAGGGTTTACAGGATACTTCAGGGACTAAACTTGAACTATTATTTATATTCAAATGTTTACTAAATGCTGGCATTTATTAAAAATTTGAAGGGCAGGGCCGGAGGGTTAGCTCAGTGGTTCCGGCGCCTGCCTCGTAAGTGCAAGGTCCTGAGTTCGATCCCGGTAACCACATACAATGCTGGGCGTGGAGACACGCCCACCAGCAATCAACACCGCGTACCACAGTGCCGGACGTGGTGGCTCACGCCTGTCATCCCAGCACTCGGGAGGCAGAGACAGGAGGATTGCTGAGTTTGCGGTGGCTTACCTGGGCACCATAGTGAGCTCAGGGCCAGCCTGAACTACAAAGCGAGACCCTGTTTCAAAAAAGCAAAAAAAAAAAAAAAAAAAAATTGAAGGGCAGCAGGCATGGTGGCTCAAGCCTGTAAGCCCAGCACTCGGGGGCAGAGGCAGGAGGATTGCTGAGTTCGAGGCTTCCCTCAGTTACATAGTGAGCTCAGGGCCAGCATGAACTACAAAGTGAGACCCTGTCTTAAACAGAACAAAAAAAACCAAAACAAACAAAAAAACCCTGAAGGGCTATTATAAAAGGAAGAATTTAAAGGGGATTTTCATTAACTGATTTATTATTCTTTTAGTAATCAGCCAGTCTGTGTAAATCTCTATGCCAAAGCCAAGACAACTGGATACATACCCTGGTTCTCTGTAAGGGTCTTAAGGAGTATGTTGGGAAATAAAACATTAAATATAAAGCACTCATCTTCACACACAATGAAAGACATATTTCACAGAATTCTTTAGCACTAGATTGTGGTAACTATTTTTTAATTTAGTATCTGGTTTGCAGACAGTAATTGAAATTTCTAAGGGCAAAGGCACAGTTAGCACATAATAAAATCAATCAGACAAAATAATTACGTGAGGTGATTAGCTGGACTTGAGCATTCCACACCTCATACATATTTCAAAGCATCATGCTGCACGTAGTAACATACAGCTGTTCTTGCCTATTAAAAAACAAATGGACACAAAACAAAATCTATGACCGCAAACCAGATTCAAGTTTCGAAGCTGAGGATGTGAAACCTGTATTGTCCCCCTTAGGTCGCTGGTCCACTCCCACAGGAAGAGCTAAAATTCCAGCTTCCACGTGGGATGGAAGCCATGGAGCGGGCTCAGTCTCAGGCACACGGAGCCTTGGTTCCCAGGAAGAGAAATGCGGTGTCCCCTGGAAGGGAACATCCCTGAAGTCAGTGCTCAGGATTTCCACCCTGGGAGCCACTAAGGGAAATGTACAACACAGATGACCTGCAGAGAGAAGCAACAAGCCTCTATGAATGACAACCTGGGGGATGGGAAATCCGCAGCATTTGACCCCCCAAGAACTGGAGATCATGAACAGTAACACACAGAACATAGAAAGTAAAATATTGTGAAAATTAAAATACAAAGTAAATGTTTTCCCTTTGAGCATTTTCTTCCTATTTCACAGTACTATCACACATTCTAAGGGGGGTAGTGGCAAGTAAAGAAGGGAGAGAAAAAAATCCAATTGTCAAACAAAAAAATGTAAATAAAGCTTCTGTGTATAGTGGGTTAGAGAGTGGTAGGGTTGGCAGGGGGAGGGCAAAAGAGAATCAAGCTGTGTCATGGGTAGGTATAAATTTTAAATTTTGAGTGTGATCATAATGTATGTGGAAAATATACCAGTAAAATAAAAAGAATAAGATATAAAATAGAAAGGTGAAAAATTCATAAAAATTGGATTTCATAAACTCATAATGATTTCTAATGAGAATCATAATCATTAAAATATTAAAAAATAATTAGATCATGGAGCAGATTAAATACAGCCAAAGAGATAATTGGGGCAGAAAGGAACACAATAAAGAGGTCTAAAATCACACCCTTGTTATCCTCATCACTTTTGCCTCTCCTCTCCCCTCCCCTCCCCTCTCTCATCCATCTCCTTCCCCTCCTCTTCTCTCTCTTTCTACTCTAATTATTATGAGGTAGTTTAAGTCTTTTGAGACCTGCTAGCCTGGCGCCCCTTTAGCTCTATACATCTGAGTGTATTTTCTCATCTCCAAGAAGAAAAATAAAATGAAACTACCATGTTCCTACACAAACACATTCAATATTCCAGATCAAGAAATTAACATTGATACAATACTCTTATACAACCTACAGTTTCAAGTATAATTTCAATGATTATCTCAACACTGTCTCTTATTCATTTTGGTCCAGATTTGTGGAGAAACACGTATTTATGTTCAATGAAGTGAATCTTAACCTAAGCTAACCAATGTTGTCTTATGGAAGACTCTAATTATCCTCTATAGGCAAGAACAGCACAAAATTAGCTCTGGATTCTCAATGCATTAAATCAGTGAGCTCCTGATATCAACATTTGCAACCCTGCAGTGCTAATGTACATTACTTGTTAAAGTGGTATCTGTATTATTTAGTCAGGATTCCTATTTGGTCACAATATTTGAAGGTGCCAATTTAAAGGAGAAGAGTTTTAATTTGGCTCAGGGTTTCATGGAACTCAGTCCGTGGTCAGCTGACCCCAAGGCAGAAACATCATGATAGAAGGGTGGAGCAGAACAGAGGTGCTTAGCTGTGGGCTCCTGCAGAGCAGCACAGTGGGACACTATCAGAGTGGAAGGGGTCAGTGTGACATCGACACGCAAGACAATACCTCTACAACATACTGTACTGATCCTCTGGGGGCTCCCAAACCAGTGAAGCGGTCAATGCATTTGACATCACTTTCCACTCTGTGAACTTGACATCAAACAAACTTAATGAAGTGGTCAATGCATTTGACATCACTTTCCACTCTGTGAACTTGACATCAAACAAACTTAATCTCTGAGTAAAGTCAAATATACTGTCATAATTCTACCTAACAAAATATGACCATTCTGCTTACAACTGAAAATGCAGTAATCCTTTGGCAATAATAATTGCCAAGTTCTCAACAGCTCCAGCATTTTTTCACAAGCCACATTAAAGTCTCTACTGAGAAGGCAAGAATATTCTTGACTATGAACCACAAATTCTTGCCTATGAAAATTGAAACATTTTATTATTTGAATCTTTATTAGTATGTTGTATATGCACATCATGATCACACTCAATATTGAGAACTTGTACCAGTATATGACACGATTTAATTCTCATTTTTTCCCATTCCCTTACCCACCCTACAAGCCCCGGCCTCTATATACATAAGCTTTGTTTCCTTTTTCTATTTCCACACATTTTTTTCTTTCCCCTTGTTACTCACCCCTATACGCCATTTCCCTTTGAATATTCTCTATTGCACAATATCTATTATATATTCTAGAGCTCATTTACACCTTCAATTTCTCATGGTACAATGACACTGGATAAATATTCCCATTCTACACAGGAGGAATAGATGCATAGAAAAGAATTGGACCAAACCAAAATCAAAACAGGTAGACATTAAATCTGATCACTTCTTCTTTGACCTCTGGGGTACACGGCAGAGAGTTGTGAGTTCCCGAAAACAGCGCGGCCCCGCCCCCACGGCCTTCCTGGCTTCAATGCACATATTTCTCTCTTGTTGGCTCCACAGATTGTCTGCAACTTTGCCCAATAATGGTCCATATCCCTGGCGACCCCAACTACCTGAGGTCTCCACTGCTCTTTTAGTTTCATCCGCACAGCTTTGTAGGATGCTCCCTTGGGGGCTGTTTTCCTGCTTCCCCATCGGCGCTTTCCAATCTAGGTGGAAGCCATGCGCAATCTTCCTGCTGGTAAAAGCGACATCACACAGGCAAAGCTAAGATTGGCTAACAGTGACTAATGATGGACAGACATGGCCCATGTGCCCGGATAGCTGTGCATGGTGGGCTGAATCAGTCAGCCTTCCAGAGTCAGTTCCTCAGGAGACCATGTTTTGAGCAAGGGTCCAAGGGATTCTCTTCCCATGAAACATCGACAGTTTTGCAACCTTGAACCTGTAATGTTGGCAGTCTTGTTGATTTCCGAGATGCAATATCATCAAGTATTTTCTTCTTGTCTCTTTACAAAGTCCTGTATTAGTTTTTCATGGTGCTAATATCATATTCATCTTCCTTTAACCCCAAAATTACACATGGTTCCATTGGAGCTAAAATTAAAATTTTTCTTCTCTGCTTTTTCTCCTGATTTGCACTGTAAGTCTGGCTAAAAGTAGCTAAGAGTATCCATGCCACAGTCTAAACACTGGGCTTCTTTAAATATATTTTTTCTGCCAGAACAATTAGTCCAATGCCCTTAATTTTACTCTTCCACAAAGTTTCAGAACATACACAGACTAGAAAATTTTTTTTCTAGGGTCTAAACACATGATTTCTAGTCCAAAGTGTCAATGAACCTTTTATTCCAAAATGAAACATCTTAAGCGAGGTCTTCACTCTCTGCATTTCTATTAGCATTCTTGTCTTTTGATCTCTGATCAGAGTCATCAACAGGTGGGGTTTTCAATGTTCCAGTGTTCTGATGTCTCACTATCATCTCCTCGCCTTCTCAAACTCCTCCTGCAAACCACTGTCAAAAGCTTCTAAACCACAACGTACAGTCACAGCCGTGACCCCAGTTTCTGTTAACGAATTTTTCTGTTAGCCAGCTTTCTCATTGTTGGGACTCTAAATGCCCACAATTTAGAAAAGGAGAGGATTAATTTGAATTGTGGTTTCTGGAGATTTAGTTCATGGTTGTCTGGCTCCAAGGCACAACATCATGGCAGAAGGGCATGGGAGGGGAGAGTTGCTTAGTCCATGGTCACTGGGAAGCAGAGTAGGAGAAAGGTGGTAGAAAGGAAGAAGTGAAGTGACCTCACATGGTCACCATGGTCACAGCTTTATGACTCACCCGGATACACAGAAGTGTGTTTTACTGATCCCCTAGGTGGGTTCCAAGCCAGATGAATCACGGTTAAACTAAGTGTCTGACAGTGTCTGATAGGATCTTTTTTTTTTTTTTTTTTGAGACAGGGTCTCGCTTTGTAGTTCAGGCTGGCCCTGAGCTCACTATGGTGCCCAGGCAAGCCGCCGCGAACTCAGCAATCCTCCTGTCTCTGCCTCCCAAGTGCTGGGATGACAGGCGTGAGCCACCACGTCTGGCACTGTGGTATGTGGTGCTGATGGCTGGTGGGTGTGAGTCTCTACGCCCAACATTGTATGTGGTTACCAGGGTTCGAACTCAGGACCTTGCACTTGTGAGGCAGGCGCTGGAACCACTGAGCTAACCCTCCAGCCCTCTGATAGGATCTTTAATAATGAAGCTACCATTCCTCATTTGCACTGGATTAATACTGAGCAGTTGTTTTCCTTTTTTATTACCATCACAAACATGTATTTAGGGTGTAGGGGGTTGTGGGCTGGGTAGGGGAATGGGAAAAAATGAGAATTAAATTGTCTCATGTACTGGTACAAATTCCCAGTACTGAGTGTGATCATGACATGATGTGTATATACAATGTATCAATAAAAATAATTTTTTAAAAAAATTACAAAAAAAACTGACAAGATTGATCCATTTAGGTGCAAATGGAGACACCTGGAGGATATACTAATAAGTGAAATCAATAGATCACAGATAGACAATTTCCGGATCTTCTCTTTGGCATGAACACCTGTAGATGAAAATGAATTCTAGAAAGTAGGACAGCTTTTATAGAGTGGAATATTTCTATAGGAAACTTGGTGTGGGAATGTGATGAGGGGAAGGAATAAATATGATGCAGAAAGAAAATAAAAGAGCATGTATAAAGGGGGGAGGAGGGGGAGTGGGTAGGGATATGGGTAAAAATGAGAATTAACTTGTGGCATATACTGGTACAAATTCCCCAATGTTATATGTGATTTTGAGATGTATATAAATTGTACCAATAAAGAATTCAATTTAAAAAAAAACTGAGCAGTTGTGTCTTTCACTGCTGTCACCAGCCCTGTGCACGGAACCCCACTTTCCTTGTTCTTTCAACACAGACTCATCTCGGTGACTCTGCAGCTTCCAGGATTTCGGGCTCAGACTGGTGCTTCCCCTTCACTTCCTCTTGTCTTGCAGCTTCCAGATTCTTCCAGATTTTTAAAGTATCTACTGAATCACAGGGTTTCCACCATGGGGATGGCCTTTGTGGTCTCCTGTCCTCTCAGTGTGGAAGCCAATCTAATAAACCTCTTGCATAATTTACATGTATCTATGTATTTTTCCACTGATTTTGTTTCTCTGGGAAACCTGGACACATATACCAAGTCAAATGTAGACATTCATAGAATTCTGTGCTATGTGGTAAAGCATTTTGGTTTCATTTGTGGGAAAAAAAACCTCTAAATGCTTTTAAATGCATGAAGAATAAAATTACAGGGGAAGAATATGAGCAGGAAGGGTAATTAGGAGCACAGTGCATCAACGCTGCTGAGAAGGTGGTGGGTGGGTCTCGTGTTGGGGGAGGCACCATGAAGAAAAGGAGATTTCTGCCAAAATTTTCTAGCAGAGATGAAACAAGTAGATAATGAATTAGTTCCCAAAATAAGGAGAAAGAAGCAGTGCAGAACCTTGAGAATTGGACCTTGACAATTTAGATCCTTTAGAGGGTTCTTTTAAATTTTTAAACCATAACTTTCAGTTAAGACATCCTGTTTAAATCCAACCAGAGCTTTTTAGGGCCTATAGTTTCTGTGTTGCTCTAGAAATTGATAGACATACCTTTTTTTTTTTTTTTAAGTAATGTGGATTGAACCAAACTCCTCACACATGCTAGGCAAATGATAAGCCATTCAGCCAAACCTTCAATCCACTTTTAATTTTATTTTGAGACAAGGCTTTATGGAGTTTTTCCAAGGGAGGCCTCCAATATGAGATCCTCCTGCCTCAGCCTCTTGAGGAACTGGCGATGTGCCATCATGCTGAGCTTGACATCATTCTCATAGACTTCATTACGCACTGCCAGCTTTTCTCCTACTATCACATCTAAAATTCATTTTCTTTATTCTCTCTGCTTTTCCATATTCCACTATTACCAGAACATTTACTACAATAACGATAGCACTTAGAACATTGTTGAGTATAAAGTATGTATTACAAAGTTGTTATCCAGATCATTATCATTCTATTTTACTATGTGCAATATTTTATTGTCAGTCCTCATCAGTTTTCATTATTATTTCACAGGAATAAAAGTAAGCACCCACTGCGTAATGTACATATTTAATCAGAAGCCTGAGTGCTACATTCCTTTTCCTTTTCCATTCTTTTTTGGACTGAAGCCCAACATCCGATTCAGGATTAATTTCCTTTTTTAATGTATCCTTTCTTCTAAAAGCATCTCATATATGTGTGTGTATACATATATGTATATATATACAAACATCTCATATACATATATGTACAAAATATTATTATATATTATATATATAAAATGATAGATGCTAGACTTTAATAGTCTAAAGCAAGTTAAGACAGAACAAGATACTGTGTAAATTGCTATTATACTCTAAAAGAGTCAACCAACTACCCTAAATTGAGTTTAATCGTTAAGAGCATCCTATAATGTCATTGCGATATGCCAGCATCAAAAGTGGAACTACAATTCTCACAACTACAGTCACTGCTAAACATGATAGACATTGCACTTTTAATGAACTAATAACATTTCATGGGCTTTTCTGAAAGTGTATCTTGGGGATGACTGTCATAGAATATTAGTAAGTATTAGTGAAAATAATCTTAGTAATTTTAAAAATGTTTTACAAAAGGTTATACAATTTATATGTTTTAATGTGTTATTCTTTTTATTCTCAGAAGTGAATGATGACAACCGCTAATGATGTCTTACCCCATTTAATCACTGAAATCCAGTAGAATTCCTAGAACCACATTGTGGAAAATGAGGATATATGTACATATATATATATATATATATATATATATATATATATATATATATATATATATATATATATATATATCTGCTAGTGTTACCATGTAAGGATGTGTAATTGCTCCGTTCCTATTTAAGATTCATTGTCATGATGACAATGACATAAATATCTCAAGTCAGGTAAATGTTCACTCTGAATTAGAGGCATGACACACTAGAATAAATGTAGATTTTTATAAAAGAATTCACTGCTGTAGGGAAACTACAATGACTCAAAGTGCTTATGCTCAGGGGCTGCAATTCTTCTATTTATCTCTAATTAAAGTAAGTATTTTCACAACTAAAAAGGGCACCCTCTCAGCTTGAACGACACATATTTGTAATTATGGAAGCATCACAGTTTTTGCACAACCTCACAGCAACCTCCAGAAGGCAGAGACGAGAGCTCACAGGGCCAGTTCTCTAACTGTCTCAGTCTGCTACCAGGGAGAAGAGGTGTTAACTCCTTGGCATGGTGACTAAGAGGAGCATTCAGGGACAAGAGTCTGCTTTTCTAACCACTGATTTTAGGATCTCAGTTTTAAAAATGAGACTCGGTTTTTACTAAATTGTCATAAGGTGTAGGTATTCATCATTTTCTCATCGGTGGAACAAAATACGGGTTGGTGGAGGAGACATTGATGTGGCTGTGTTTTCAGCAGATTCCCTTCACCCTTCGTGCCCTGCATGGCAGGAGCCTGGTGAAAGGGAAGTAGGAGAAAAGCTGCTCCCTCACTGGGAGCCAGGCAGCGGAGAGCAAGCAGGACGAGCTGGGGAGAAGACACCCCCTCCCCGGATGGTGCCTCCTCCAGCCCGGCCCCACGTCTTACAAGTGATTAGTAACTATGATTAGTCCGCTGAGGAGTATCATACTGCATGATCCAGTCTCCATGCAAAGCCCCATTAATAAACATGCAGCGTTGACAGGTCATTTTGGATCCAATATATAACACATAAACTAGCCCTCAGAAGACAAATGTCCAGCTCAATATACAAATGCTTTTTGTCCCTCTCTAATAGCTCCCAATCTTAACATTTCTAGCATAGCTTGAAAAGTTGAAGTCTAAAGTCACCTCTGAGATGTAAGACAAACTCAGTTCTGAGGCCCTGGTGGTGGCGATGGGGGGGTTCAATCCTCCAACAAGCGATGGCACAGGGTCAGCTGTACCGTTTCAAGGGGGAAATAAGGCAACAGAAAGGAATCTCAGCAAAGAAAGATGAAAACCCAAGAGAACAAGCGGGCTCGCAGCTCATGTTCAACACCTGGGGAAGTGTGTGGCGAGCTACACAGGGCTCGGGAGCCCCAAGCCTTGGCCTCACTGACGGCAGCCCGCAAGGGGCTTTCCCTCCATCGTCTCTGCTCGTTGCTGGGGCTTCTCTGCACATGGCCCAGATTCCCGGCCCTGCCACCTCTCTGAGGTTTCCTTTGCACACACACCACCGCTCTCCTATCAGAAGCACACTTTCTGGTCTCCAAGACCTTCCCCTGAAATCCAGTAGGAAGCCTCTGCGGCCCCATAATGCTTGCAGTCTACATGCTTGAGAACGCACCGCCATGTGACGAAGACCAAGGTCTGCCACTGACTTGATCGGTAGCCTGATTCCTCGGACTGGGGCTGTGGAGTCTGAGGACTTTGTCTACACACTTCCCTAGACAGCCCTGCGTGAGCAAGACACTGTGAGTCTCTCCTTGAAGCACTGGCTTTTGAATGATTTGACTCTTTGACCACCCCCCCACCGTCTATGATGAGTGGAGTTTGGCCATTTCCTGAAATGTTCACAAGGCATTTCTCCTACTCTCCTAATGCAACTTGGTCTTTTGAATGCTAATTTTTTCAGTGACTCATCTCCTCGGGCCAAATTTATTGGGGGTTCCAGTCTGTGAAACTGTAGACTTTCACACCTATCAGCTCTAGTTTTTGCTCTGATTCTCACTATGAATCTGTCTAAAAGCATCCACTAGTAAGTATAGCACAGTTTGAATGTTGGTCTGCCTTGAATTTTCCTTCTTGAGATCAACTGCTATTCTTAATCTTAGTCTCCTGAAAAGTCTCAGAACCTGAGTAAAATATGGACCGACTTATTGCCAGAGTGCAACACGTACAACTTCTGGTCTGATTTTCACTGCACTTGTGATTCCCATCTGAAGTCTCATAAGCGGGGCCTCTGTTATGAATATTCCTGTTAACATTTTTGTCTGTTTCAACCAGAATCACCCATCCGCACTCAGCCTGCAGCACTCTAGGGCTTCTCTACCCAGCATCTCCTAGACTTTCCGAACTCTTCTTGCAAGCCAGTTCCAAGAACGCTCAACCCCTATGGTCACATGCAGTCACAACAACGACCTCACTTCTTCAGTACCATTTTTTTTTTTTTTTTTTTTTTTGAGACAGGGTCTCACTTTGTAGTTCAGGCTGGCCCTGAGCTCACTATGGAGCCCAGGCAAGCCTCGAACTCAGCAATCCTCCTGTCTCTGCCTCCCGAGTGCTGGGATTACAGGAGTGAGCCACCACGCCCGGCTTCAGTACCATTTTTTAAAATAACAGTCACTTTCTCCAATCACTGAAATAGACACCCAACATCACAGAGTTTTTGGCCTCTAATGTCCAGTGGGTCCACTCTGTGTCTAACTGGTTCCAAGGCAGAAAAGTCATGATGGAAGGACCTGGAGAAAGAAAGCTGCTCACTGCACGGCAGCCCAGAACCCGAGGACAGGGAAGAAACTGCAGAAGGAAGAGATCCCGTCCAGCTCTGCCTCCGGGAGCTGTGCTTCTCGTTTGGCCCTCGATGAGCCGGTGACCCAGTGGCTCCCCTGCGCTTCAGCACCCCGCCTCTGAATGGCTACAATGTCAGGGAAACACTTCAGAGGAAACCAGAGCAGTACCAGGTCTGTAATTCTTTATGAAGGACCACTGCCTTCAGAGCACCTAGGCTGCCACAGCTCAGTGGGACACCAACCGAACTCAAGACTTTGAATATAGGGGAATAATCCCAAGAGGGAAACAGCAAATGCGCTGATTTGATCAGTGCACACTGTATGTGTTTATCACAGTGGCACACTGTTCCCCAAGAATATGTATAAGTAATATGCTGATAAAAGTACAATACAGGGCCAGAGGGTTAGCTCAGTGGTTCTGGCGCCTACCTCGCAAGCGCAAGGTCCTGAGTTCGATCCCCAGTAACCACATACAGTGCTGGGCATGGAGATTCACGCCCACCAGCAATCAATACCACATACCACAGTGCTGGGTGTGGTGGCTCACGCCTGTCATCCCAGCACTCGGGAGGCAGAGGCAGGAGGATTGCCAAGTTCGAGGCTTGCCTGGGCTACATAGTGAGCTCAGGGCCAGCCTGCACTACAAAGCGAGACCCTGTCTCACACAAAAAAAAGTACAATATAATCCAATTTAAAATAAATATTCTATGAATATATGTAATTTTGTGTGCATAAAACACATTAAAGCTATGATGCCAGGAATTAGGTACATTTTATTATATGCTATAAACCTATATATAGGTTTGATTAAAGTAAAACACATCCTGTGGGTTGTATAGGATGTCTAAATGAGGGAGTGTCACAGCTTGGATTTTAGGGCAGAAAAATTCAATCCTGGAATCTAAATTACCTGATATACTACACAGCGACTAATTCTGAACTGACTTTATCACACCCATATATGTGTATATCTGTACAGAAATATATATATATGTCCATAAGTGTATGTATTTATATGTCTAAATCTCTAGACTTAGAAAAATAGTTGGAAGGAGATGAAAGAATTTGATGAAAAATTATTTCTTGGTGCTGAAAATGAATTCATGGTCGACTATGTTAACTTTCATCTTTTGGGTTCTGTAAAAATTTGATGATTGCCAGGCGTGGTGGCTCACTCCTGTCATCCCAGCACTTGGGAGGCAGAGGCAGGAGGATTGCTGAGTTTGAGGCTTGCCTGGGCTGCATAGTGAGACCCTGTCTCAAAAAAAAATTGATGATAAACCTGCACAGTATTATCATGAAACTACATACTTGAATATATAATATGATTGTAATTGTTCAAAGTGAAAGTCACCCTACCTAAAATCTATTATTCACTCTGACAATTTAAGACTCCTTTTCTTACTGTTTGTTGCCTTATCAATCTCCACCCTGAAAATCAGAATTTTCTTTCATTTATTGCTATCCCTGGAACCATGCCTCACCTACCAAACACAATCGGTTAAGTTCATGTCTGATGAAAGTGTAATTAAAAAGTCGATTCAAGCTTGAATTAAAAGAACGATCCATCTACTAACAGTGTTTTACAAGAGACCAGCAGGTTTGTCTAGAAAAATAACTTGAATCTGCTTACATCCATCCCAAGTCTGAGGTTCCTTTATGACGAGGACAGTGAGGCTAATACTACATGGGCTAGGCATGCAGGCCTAGCGCACATGCTGCTCTAAAGAGCACAATTTTCTTTTGCATCAAAGAAGAGATTTAATCCTCACATTAAAATAGTAGTCTGACTGTACAGAAAGAAAGGAGTATTCATCTCCCTAATTTTATCTGTCTCTGGGAGATTAGCAGGATACAGGAAATAGAACCTTGATGAATGTCTACTAATTAAAATTCTTTGAGCATCCAAAGCTAACTTCTAAGGACCAATTGGTAATGTATCAAACTAGGAAGACATTCCAATTCAGAAAGTAACAGTAAGTAAGACAATAGCCATTAATTTTTGAAATAAATAAGATGGATTTTTAAAATAAAAACACAGGCTTAGAATAGAGAACATTAGGACAGAGTTGGAGGTATAAACTAAATGAGGTGTGTACTCAATTAATCGAGGTTGTTAAGAAACTAAAGCACACCCCGTGGAAAGTAAGACCAAAAACTAGTAGATTATCCAAAATGATGTGAAGGGCACCCATCAGTCCAAAGGTACATAAGGATGGAGAAAAACTGTATAATTGACAGTGTCATTTCCTATTTAAAAATTCAGAAAATAAAAATCAAAATCAGCTTTATATTTTAACAGGTAGCTGTGGTGTTCTCAGGCTGAATAAATTTTTAAAAGGAGAAAGTTTCAGGGCGAGAAAGAAGGGAAGAAGGGTAAGGTAAAAGAAGACAGGAGGAAGAGAAAGGAGAGGGAGAGAGAAAAGGAGAATGAGACAGGAGGGAGACGGAGAACAAGAAAATCTCATAGAGAAGTGTTAATAGCTCCTCTGACATTCAGACGTTTCCAGATGGTGCCGGTTTTGAAAGATTTCCTAGATTCGCCTTTGCAACTCGAGGATTGCAGACATTCAGCTTCCTCAGCCTTCAGCCCCTTTTTCCACGTTTCTGCTCATTGCACATCTTTCCACTTCCAACAGAACACACACACACACACACACACACACACACACACACACTTCCAAGGGTCTGGAGTCGTCCCTCTTTAGAATCTAAGGCATCTGATTTGCTCCTAGGATATGGACCCTATAAATGGGCATGGAAACCCGTCTGTGAGGCCCATGATTTCAGAGCTTTATGCTGCTCTAAGCCATATCACCTCAATTCTCCTTCCACCCTCTCCTTCCTTACTCCCGTCTCCTCTGTGTATGAGTCACTGTCTGCCTCTCCTTACGCGGATAGGTAGTTTTATTTCAAATAAATTTAGGCTATAACAACAACATCTACCTCTGGCAAATCCATGATTTCTTGAAAATATATAATCTCATTTTTAAGTTAGTTTCATTCATGCTAAAGTGTTGCCAAGCAGTTTGACAGAGAGATAATTCAACACCGACATTAGTTTGAATGTATTATTTTATGTGAAACTCATAGTTTCTAGATTGTTCCAGTTTGTTCTCTATTTTTGCTGGGGAAGCTGGGAGAGCAGCTGCTTCAGCACTTTTGGAGAATTCCCCGCTCCCAGGATTTATTGCCACACAAGGAATTTAATACTATGGGACTCAGTTTATTAACTAACCAGAGAAAGAATCGATACACAGACTACAGCGTCTCTTAGACAGATGTCACAGGCTCACAAGGATGCAAAGGAAAGACTCAGAAGTCTGCCTTTTGGGATCCATGATAACGATGTTTCAGGATAACTGCAGAAGCCGTCGGCCAGGGATACACAACTAAAATACTGAGGTGATGACACCCAAGGGCTAGATCTGAGCCCCCGACACAGACTATCCTCATACCACCCATGCAGAGACCGGGCTCACTGACCCACCTGCCAGGTCGTTGTGGAGTAAAGAATGGAGTTAAGATCTTGGACTCTCAGCGTATCGGATTTGGAGCCCGGAGCCCTGGAGCAAAAGGCAGCAGTTGTGCCTGCTCTGTCGTGGTGCTGAAACTCTGAGAGGACGTGGCTGAAGTATTTACAGAGAAATGTTCACGAATGTTGCTGTCAGGCCACCTGTTCCTTTGAGTAATATTGCAGAATGATGCCCCTCATGCCCGGAGTAAATGCAGTCCTTGGACAGACCTGACTATGGCTTCAAAGGCCACAAGTTTATGCCAGTCTTCCCGGCACTCTAGGAGGGTGATGAAGGAGGGTTTACAAATCGGAGCCTGAAGTCAAAACTAAAAAAAAATGTGAAAGGGGTTGCAGATGTAGCTCAACACGAAGGCCCTGGATTTGTACTACAAACAAAAGGACACGTGTTCACAGAGCTCAGACCTGGATGCCATGGTGGACCCAATCCCCACACTCTGGAATTTACATATTGAAATAAGCCCTTTAAATGTCTAACAAAGTTTGAAGTCATAAGCAGGGATCTCACCCAACAGGACTGGTGACCATCCAAAGGAAACCTCAGAGGACACAGAGAAAGGGTGTTGGGAAGACACAGCTAGAAGGATCTTGCCAGCCAAGGAGGACGCCTCAGGGAGAACATCCCTCCAGTGCTCTCCTGGATTTCTGCCTTCAGAACCGTAACAAACAGGTTCCTGGGCCAGAGATTTAGCTCAGTGGTACTGGCACCTGCCTAGCAAGTACAAGGTCCCTGGTTCGATCCCCAGTAACCACATACAACAATACCACATGTGGTGACTAAAGTTCACCAGTGATCAGTACAACATACCACAAATGCTGGGTTTGGTGGCTCACGCCTGTCATCCCAGCACTCGGGAGGCAGAGGCAGGAGGACTGCTAAGTTCAAGGCTTGCCTGGGCTACACAGTGAGCTCAGGGCCAGCCTGAATTACAAAGTGAGACCCTGTCTCAAAACAAAAATAAAACAAACAAACAAACAAAAATACAGGTTCCTGCTGGTCAAGCCACATAGCTCATGGCCCAGGTGCCCACAAAGGGTCCTGGCTAAAACAGACTCTAAAACTCGGGCTTCACTAAGTAGGATTTACACAGTGACGAACACTGAGTGTGCTGGATCCACTCCAATGAGCCACCAGAGTGCTTCAGGGGACGTTAATCACATGGCTGAAGCTTTCTCTCCTGTACGAAGGAGTCCACAAAACATCCCTAAGATAGTCACAACTTTTAATTTAAACAGACATTTCTAATTAGGTCAGCATAGTAAGGTTTTTCCATTCTCCTGACAAATGGACTTCTTAAATTGTGTTGCCCCATTAAATGACAAATATCTAGTAATATAGTTTGCTCTGGATTGACTTACATATATTTTTTCATTGTATCAACTGAGGAATGATTCTGGATCATTTACAGTTAGTTCTTTAAAAATTTTTATGAACTGTCTAGTAAGGTGAAGAGAGGCTCTGAATAAAATTATAAAATGGCCACTTAGGCCACCTTCTGTCACAAGTAATACTACCCAAGTTAACTAGGAAATATGTTAGCTACCAAATATAAAATAGCAATCAATTGTTGTTTGCTTAAATGATATTTTCAAAGAAGTACAGTGTTATACTGTAACAGGAAGATATTTTCATACCGTAAAGTTCTGATGGACTGAAAATCCACGCATTTGTTCACACCTTGCAAATCAGTAGCAAAATTTCTCTAGTTGGGGTCAGCCCTTGGCAACATGATTTCATAATTACTACCAGGCCGTCTGCTTGAAACTCTGCAGCCTTTGTTTACAAGCAGTCATTATTTTAAGATAAATTGCTTCCCTCAGTGAAACAAGCAGGATTTCAAGGTCACCTGTAGCGATATTAGAACCCACAGTGAATGGTCTGAACTCAGTCCGGTTCCACAGACTCTGAGTCTCAGCTTCATCGACTGAACAGCGAAATCGCGTGTTCTGTTTTGCTGGTTACTGAGGGTAAGAGAGAAAACACATGAAGCTCCAAGCCAGCTCAGCGACATCCAAGGGGTACACAGGGCTCGTCATTCCTATTTTGTTTCAAAGGAAACAATGGCAGAATTACTTGTACTGATTGACTCAGCTTCCTGCACGTTATCACGTGAACGCTGCTGACCTGTGATCCGAGTCACCAAGTGCTATTTCCGCGGCCAGTGAGGGCTGTCTGCAGGCATCAGGGGAAACGGTGCGACCTGACTCCATTGCCCTGTCATCCTTACGCTAAGCCTCATCCCCCCACGAGGAGGTGGAGGGTGGGGAGCTAACGGACCTCCTCGAAGCCCCTGAACCCGTGCACCGCGATGCCCAGTTCACGTGCGGCTGTGAAGCTGCGTTCTGCCAGGTATATGGCAGGAGAAAACAAAAGCCATTTCGGAAAAATGGAGAAGGTAGTTCACCACTCACTGGCAGAGCCGACATGGAACTTAGCTTGGAGCACAAAGAATCTCTTTAGAGCTAAGGGTGGTGCGGGATGAAACGGGGCTGTCAAAACCCTGAAGATGAACAGTGACTGAGGCTTCCAGGGCTGCTCTCCATCCGAGCTGGACCTGCTGACGGTGGCCGGAACACTGTTTCAGATAAACAAGCCTCTAAATCATTGGCGCAGCGAGTAAAGCTGGCAACTGGCATTAGGAGTCGAATGACCAAGCCCTGGCTTCTCCTTCGCAGAAAACGCTGACTCACGCGGTGCCCACTGTCCGCACCTGGCGCTTGTCGGGTCAGCGCTGTCGGTTGCTCGCCGGGGTCATGCCAGTGACACCATCCACGGCCTGGCAGAGCGGCCGGACTGCAGCTCCTGGGCGCCTCTCACGTGGCTGGAGGGACGAAATCTCACCGCGTGTTTGAAATGAAAATAAATTTACCATCCCACAGACCTGCGCAAATACACAGTCCTCAGGAGAGCACGTGTGCACTTCCCCTCGAGACACTGGAGCTCTTCACAACTACTGTATTTTTCTTTCTCCAATATTTCTTTTGAGCTTTTGCTTTTGTTAGCCCGTTCGCAGGACGCAGGGTCCCCTTCCTCCTGTGGAGTTGGTCCATGTACATAACACACGCCATCCTTTTCATTGACGTTCCCTTCCCTCCTCTCTTTTCTGTGTCCATTGGTCCCTTTCTCTTTTGCAAAATATCTAAATAAAAGAGACAATATCCACAAGCACTTTGCAAGAACATGAATAATTCCCATTTCCAACAAGAGCCAATCATCACCCAGGCAAAGCATAAGCACTGACCATAGATATTTATCTGAATTTAAAGCAAACTGGCCTCTCCTGGCTTACAGTGACCGTGTCTAAAACATGAACTGACTGCACATATTGCTCATCCACCTACCCTAATATTCAACTAATATGAAAATGAAAGAATAGAGACAGTTGTTAATCTAGGAAGATTAATGTAATTCATAGGAAATATGATTAGTTTATTGAGAGATCTGAATGAAAAAGAAATAAGGCAAAAGAAAATTTGGGAAAAAGAAATAAGATGACATGCAGGAAACTGAAGAAATAGGAGCACACGTCAAACATGGAGGGGAAGCAGATTTCACTCGGTCTTCCCTGATACGGCCCATGTATCACTCACCAAGGACCAGGGTGGCAGACACTCTTTCTATGAGGAACGTGACCCATCCAGGCTTCCTGTGCTACAAGGGGTCCTGTGAGGCGGAATGTGCCATTGAACTGAGCTAAAAGAAACTCCGCCTGATAGAAAGGACGCCTCGGCCTCCTGTGCGGTCCCCCCGGAGGCCTAGCAGATCTGGGAGGTTATTAATCCACCGCCTTCCCGGCTGGGGAAAGCCAAGAATCCAGTGTGCTGTTTGAATGACCTACAGCAAAGGGTGTCCGAAGCCAGGCCCGGGCCAGGGACATGACAGAGGGTCCTCTCAAAAGAGCTCCTGGTTCAGCCACGGATCTCTACATGCTTAAGAATGGCTGCAAAAGATGAGAGAGAAGGAAAACCACGCAGAGGTAAAAAGGACCAGAGGAACAAGAGTGTACTAAGTAGAGAAAGAAAAGAGGCTTGAAGGAGGAGGAAAGAAAAGAATTTCTTTTTTTTTTTTTTGGTACGAGAAATCAAACTCAGGACCTTGCTCTTGCTAAGCAGGACTATGCCACTGAGCTAAATCCTGGGCCCTAGAGAAGATCTTTTAAAAATGAAATGAAACCCCACTAAAATCATCAAAGAGATTAAAAAGATAAACAAGATGTTGTATTCACAATTCAAGAATATAAATCCGGAAGAGTAAACAGATGAGAGACAATATCAGAACTTAAATTGTACATGTATTCATTGCGTTACAGACGGTGTTATGTACCACATAAATTCATACCACATATTGATTGACGTAAACTCTATGTGCTATGGTAAAGAGTACATGTAAACATTTACACACATGTAAACATTTACGCACATGCAAACACTTACACATACACACAGTACTGCGATGATCTCAAGTGGTACAATTTCACTTGGAGCAACTGGGAGAGGAAGGCAGCATACCTTCCGTAGGGGATGACGGTTTTAGGGAGAAGGGTGCTGATCGCAGAGGGACAGAGAAGGCTGAGCCAAGGGGCCCTCCGGCCTCCCGGCCTCGGAGTCTGGGACGCGCAGTGCAAGGTGAGCCCATCAGGGCTCGGCAGAAGCTGCGGCCCAGGCCGGTGTCCCGAGACCGGCACTCAGCGCGCAGCGCGCAGCTCCGAGGACTCAGCGGCACAGGCCGAGGGGCCGAGCGCTGCGCTGTCAGGAGAGCGCCCCACCCGCCCCCCCGGGCTGTGCCGCGTCCCAGCCTGAGCCAGGAGCGGCCCTCGCTGAAGATGCGGAGGAGGCAATAAACAGCACTGCCTGCCCGAGGGGGAAGGAAGCCATTCCAGCGCCGGAGTGGAAAGTGCCTGAGACTCCCGGGGGCTCCCGCCTCCGGCCTGCGCCCTTTCCTGCTCACACTCCGCCCAGCGGAAAAGCTGCGGTCTGTCTCCGAGTAACTGCGCCGCCTTCTAGATCGAGGCTGGAGGCCGTGCAGGACACGCGGGCAGCTCACGCGGGCAACTCTGAAGTGCAATCTGCGCCCAGATCAAAAGCTTTCTGAGTCCTGGTCTAAACGTCCGCTTCGGCTGTGTGCGTGTGAAAGGTGCGTAGGTCACACAACTGACTTTCACGTTCGTGTCACGTCTCATCCCCAAGACATCTTACTGTAGATGCAGATATTTAATAGGCAGAAAAAATGGTACATTCAAAACATTTCTGGTCTCAAGCCATTCGAATACTACCTAATTTCTAAATATTAAACAATGGAAAAAACGTGACATCTACACAAAACCATAAAAATTCCAGAAACACGAGGAAATTTTGGGAAGATACTGAAAGCATGATCAAGAAAATAATCTGTAAAGCAAAATCTGCTTAATTCTATTAATCCAAATTAAAATCATTTGTTATACAGATAGTCTAATAAGAAGATGAAAAGATAAATCAGGTTGGGATAAATTTGTAACTATTGTATCTAACTAGAAATCTTTTTAACAATAATATATGATAAAGCACAAATGTGCACAATATATATGTTTAATTTGATACAGATCAATTTAACAAGAAGATGAATGGATAGAAAATTAAGGAAAATAAAACAGAAACAAACTATTATTTTCAACATTTATCCTACAGTAGCTTGAGAAAAAGATAAAATTAAAAATGAGAAAATCATTAAAGAAGTAATGCAACCTCCCATAATGAAAGGATATTCCCTGATAGAATAAAAGAAATGGCTCGTTAGTGGCCAATGTTCCAAATAATAAGAGGATCCAAGATTCAGTGTTATGCTTTTGTTGTTTTGTTTGACACTGGTTCTCACTGTGCAGTTCAGCCTGGCCTTGAACTTGCAGCAATCCTCCTGCCTCAGCCTACAGACTGTTGGGATCACAAGTATGTGGTACCACCCTCATGTATTCAGTACTATGGAGTTTCAGAATACGGAATTTATAGGGAAAATACTAACAGAAGTATTGCTGTTATGGAAGATTAAGTTCTTGGTGAAAAAATTTAAAAGAAAAGAAAAACAACATTAAAATGTATGTGAGAAAGTAGGATCCAGAATGATGCTCCACGGCATATTTGTCTGTGAGAAGTCAGTAAAAGAACATTGTGAATTTTGAGATGAAAGAATTTCCATATCGGAACATGCACTTTATCCAGAAGGACAATCAGGCTTTCTCAGACAGATGTAAAAGACATTTTATGATATGCAAGTTCTGCAAAAATGAATTATTCCACTCTTTTTTTAGGAACCTGCTGGCAAACTGCCTCCATAAAGTGACACAGCATCAATGAAGTCAGGCAAAAGAGCTCCCAGGGCCACGGCTCCCAGGGCCACGGCTCCCAGGGCCACCGCTTCCGGCCCCGCCCTGCAGCCACCTCTTGGGTAGGGACTCTTCCTCAGGGTCTTTCCCAGTTTAGTGACGGGACCCTGGTGTGTGGAGGGAGAAGCAGGCCTTTGGGTGTGTTATTTATTTACTTTTACATTTACAAATCTTCTCTTGAACCGAAAAAGGCTTGTGTCAGTGCACAGGGCACAGTTTTGAAAACCTCAGAGAATTTGAAGTTTCGTAACGTTTATTTATTCATTGTTTCTCATGGCTGGTTGAACTGACCATGTTTCTAGAGCCATTTACTAATGGATTTTTTCTTGCTGATATTTTAGTCCGATGGTGTACTGTTATCTAACCCACTTTTCTCTCCCTGCACTATTGTATCAACTTAACTCGGCAGGACTGATTTGTAAAAACCCAACTGTCACTGTTTCTCCATTCGAATGGACCGATACACGTGTCCTGGGTCTCTGCTTGTCAGCTACTAATGCCCGGAAATGAAGGGGTTCTACACCCCCCCCTCCCCTGCCCTCTCTACCTGTCTCTGCTTTTTCAAATCAATGATCCTTCTGACTTTCTTCTAAGTAGCCAGCACCACAGGTGACCGACCGGTTGTCTTTACTGAACCTGGCCTTGTGTAGGTCAAAGGAAAATCTTTGCTCAGCAAGAAGATTGCAAATTAATTAACAGGACCGATAAAACTGTTTCTTTTTAATGTAGAAGAAAATACTATGTCTCAAAGATTTGAGAAGCAGAAGCTATTAAGAAAATACACTGCAATTAAACAATAAATAGCAGTTTCCTCTTCAAAAGTTATATACTCAACATGTGGAGTAACAGTTTAAAATCAATTCAGAATTGGATAAGAGAAAGAAGTAATTTAAAGAAGAAGTAATTTAATAAAAGAAGTAATTTAAGTTACTTGTAAGGTGTCCTTAGACATTTAAATAGTGTTTAAGAAATAATATTCTACCCATGGAAACACTTAGTGGTTGATGCAGAAGTCTCTCAAGCCACTGGGTGAGAATGTAGAAAAAAACCACAGAAGATATAATGGTAAATAAAAGAGGAGATTAATATCATTGATCTAGAAGATTTATAAATTCCTCAACAAAAGCAAGGAATTGAGACAGCTGAACAAGGAGGCAAGGAAGTAGTTATCAGGAACAGGAACTCTACCTCTTGGAGAAAAACTCACTAAGGTGAAGAAAAATACCCTGCAGATGAAAAATCTCTCCCTATATTGGGAAAAAAACTAAGTCTAAATTATAATAGACTGCATTAAAACTTGAATTGAAATATGGAAGTTGTTGACTGTTCTTATTTTCTTCTGTCTTTTTATTAATATGTGTTTGGGGTACCTCGAGTTCACAGTCATCTAGGGGAGGCTACACATACATGATGCAGTTCACTTCTTTTTCTTAACCACCTTCTCCTTTTTATTTTACTTTTAGGAAGTAGTTAGCAGGAGAGATACAGAAACATGGATTTTATATTTGAATATGATTTTAAAGCTGGCTTCAAAAGGTCAAACTCTAAGCACTGCTAAAGTACTTTTGTAAATGTAGTGCTAAAATGATGAAGCGTAGATTACAGATCAAGGCGCCCTGCATGAATCCAAATAAATTCTCTCCTCTGAGTTGGAAGCAATCAACAGTGTTTCCTATCAATCAAATGAGTACTGTTCTCCACTAACATAAGCATCTAGTAAGTTCTGACTTCCTTTCCCAGAGTGGCACAGCCTTCTCTGCTTATCTTAACAACCACAGGGCCCAGTTCGTAAGTTTTGAAATGAAAGAAAAATAACTCAATAATTTCCCAACAGCAGCTATAATTCTCTCCTGAGAGGGAATCTTGCCTCAGGGAAGCGGTTCCTACCGGTTCCTTCCTGCCCTGCAAGTTCCTGCTCAGCCTCCGCACCGCAGCTTGGCTGTTGTGAGCTCCTGCACCAGCTGCAGTACCTTGGAGGAAAACTGTCTCTTGTTATTTGCCCTCTGTACACCTTGTCTTCCACAGTACCTTGTAAAATTTCTTAAATCAATATGTCAATAAAATATGAATAAAATGAGTGCTTTTTATTATATTGCAGGATTCAGCTCAAACCTCAGTGTTCAAGAAACTGGGAGGTGTTGAACATGGTGATGCACATCTGTAATCTCCACATTTGGGAGGCTGAGGCAGGAGGATTGCCGTGAGTTCAAGGCCAGCCTGGACGACATGATGATACTTTGTCTCAAGAAAATAAAAATTAAAAATGGGATATAGCTCAGTGGCACAGCACCTGCGGCAGGGCACAGCCACAAATATACAATGATTAGAAGTTGGGTCAGAGGTTTGTATGCAATGATGTATATTTGCTATGGCGCTTATAGGTCCAGGCCAGCATGCACTTGTCCTATTCGTACAATCAGCTTAACTGAGTCCCGAGAATGTGAATTTTAGAATCTACAGCACAGCAAAGAGTCTTAGCAGTATTTTGTAAGATGAATACATCATAGAGTCCCAAGCTGGAATCCTGAGAGGGGATGACAGGAAGACTCAGAGATTCAGCAAGGAAGTGTCGGAGCTCTCACAGGGCCGGGGTTTCCGTGTACCTGACGCTGAGCTTTAATACACCTGTGAAGCTCTGTTATTTAACAGAGAGGGAACCGGACAGTGCAGTTACTATGAATCATACCTGGCTATTTGTTTAAAATGTATCCAGCTGTATGCAATGAGGTGGAATATATTACATGATCATAGTAAGTTATATGGTTGTAATGAATTAAGTGGCCAGTTTAGCTTTGTTAGTTGAGGCTCAGGGAGAGGATAAGAACAGGGAAAAAAGAGAAACACATTGTAGAAAAACACAGTGTGTTAAAAAACAATGTACCAATGAGCTCAACACAGAAAAAAAAGTAATAGGAAAAGAAGAAGAGACTGAGGATCCCTGACCTGGACCTGATGAGCTCAGGAAACTCTCGGTCCTGTTGTTCAGTTTTGCAAAGAGCATGTGCCAGTCTCCCCTGGGCCGCTCAGCCTTAGCAGCACAGTCTTTCAACCGCACACCCACTTTTTTCTCTCAGAAGAACATATGAGCCAGACAAGAAGGACAATCCACTGGCTTTAATCAGCAAAATAATTCCTGGAGTTCCAAGACCTAAAACAACTAACACCTGGCCTAATATCTGCACCCACATCACCATACGCAATGGAAAACTGTTTTGGGAGCATTCCTTCCTGCTAGTACTTTACATTGTGCTGTTACTGTCTTTGTCCCGTAAGTCATAATGGAAACGGAACGACATGCCACCGTTTCCTGAAAGGACAGAGAGGGCAGGGTCTGTGCACAACGGGAAGGGGGAGGGGAGAGGGGAGGCTGGCGAGCGGTGGCCAGGGGAGAAAGCGGAGAGCAGCCCGGGCCCTGCACCAGACTTGCTCTCCACGTGAGCCGCGTCCTGACGTCACCCTGCCAAGAAACAGGCTCAAGCGCCGTGTCAGAGGAAAGAAGGGCGCGATCGCTGGAGCGCAGATATTTCCTTCTCTCCTTCATATGCTTGAGCCAAACTGGTTCTTATGACCCCTTGTCATCGGGTTAATATTTCTGACAATCAAAAAACACGAAACTGGGCCGGAGGGTTAGCTCAGTGGTTCCAGCGCCTGCCTCGCAAGCGCAAGGTCCTGAGTTCGATCCCCAGTAACCACATACAATGCTGGGCGTGGAGACTCACGCCCACCAGCAATCAATACCGCATACCACAATGCCGGGCGTGGTGGCTCACGCCTGTAATCCCAGCACTCGGGAGGCAGAGACAGGAGGATTGCTGAGTTCGCGGCGGCTTGCCTGGGCACCATAGTGAGCTCAGGGCCAGCCTGAACTACAAAGTGAGACCCTGTCTCAAAAAGCAAAAAAAAAAAAAAAAACACGAAACTCGGGAGACTTAAACATTTATCATCTGCCAATTCTGCCGCAGGCATTTTAGTTGCCATGGGAAATTAACCTAAGTTGTTTTGTACACGTCACTGTAACTTCTGGTCACAGAAACTAAATGAAGTAGGCATGATCTCACAGGTGCCAGCACTCGTTTGTAGATAATGTTCCATGGCCCTGCTGTCTCATGTATCCCTTTCTGAGAATTAGATAATATCAAACAATATTAAGAATGCTTCCAAAACATTAATATGGGCAGCACATGTTGGATTTCAGTGCTGGCTCAGTTCCTGGGAGTTTACGGACAAGGCTGTTGATGGCTGTTCATTAAGCCATTCTGCTTGCTTTCAAAATTTTAAGTGATTCCTTGACCACAAGGGCACTTTTATGACTACAGTTAGTGTCCAAATGGTGACACACAGCTAGACCCTGAATAAAAGCGGTTGCCAGGGAGACAGCCCAATATCGAACCATCCTAAGGACTGATGGGAAAAAATGTATAAATTTTAACAGAGTTTCCACAGCAAATGTCCAGTGTTTTTAATTATTGTGCTTCCAGTGTTTGGCACGGTACCTCGGTACATTGGTGATATTCAGTAAATATTGGCAAACAGAAAAAAGCACCCGCTTAGATTTAGCCACTGTATCCATCCCGCTGTCTCCTGCTGATTTCTTATCTCGGGACGTAAAGTCTTCACACTCAGGATGCACGGGCTGGAGGAGCAGCGTGCACACGTCAAGGTCAGATGCGGGAGGGGTTAGACACCCCTAACGTGGTTTCATTCCTCTCGGGGCAGTGGGGCCGGCTCATCGTCCATCCTACAGCGTTCTTCCTGAGGCGGGAGCTAACTCTACAGGCTGCAGGTGTCCTGTGAAAAGTGAGGTACGGCCTGAAAAAGCTTCTGAAAAACTCCTTGACAATACTGAGACTGTATTTTGTAAAGTGCACATTTCCTAAGAGCCCATAAAACCCCACTTTGCACGTCCTCCGTGATCATACCCTGAAGTCTTCTCTGCCATTATTCACCACTCAACTATTTCTACTTATCGTTTTTTTCCCCTCAAGGAGGGACTCAGAGCAGAAAACGCTGTTTGCACTGAGCTTTAGTTTCCTTCCCAGGATTCTAAATTAGACAGGGGTGATGGTACCTATTTTCAAGGCAATAACATACATTAATTACATACACACGTCATGTTGGTAGGACGAGTGGTACACAGAATTTCCCACGGTGTTAAAATCAGTGCTGTATTTTTTTTAAGTATTCAGTAAACACTTGATGATAGCTTTTTACTTACAGAGGGGTTGAAAATGGATTTAAATATGGTACAGTACACTTGGCAGGAGTAAAACTGAAATATGTGGAATCTTTTCATTTGCTAAGTAAAACAGCAAGGAATTTTACTTTAGTTCAAGGAAGAAGCAAGCAGCAATTTCAAAGAAAGCTTTCATTTCCATGATTCATCACCCGAGAGAGTTTTTCCCTTCATGAATTAGTCTGAAGCAAAAAATGTCCAGCTTTTCTGACTCCTCATTTACTTTCTAATATTAAGTCATTTAATTCTCAAGTCCAATCTGATATGCGTTTTCAACAGATCTCAGATGGGGAGATTTTTAAGTCCATCTTAAGTAGTATTGACACTATTTAAGAAAATATGTCTGTGTGTATAACCATGCAGTTTTACCATTAGATAGCGTTTTAAGAGCATATAAGTTTCATGAAACAGGAACTAATACAGATTATGTAAAACGAAGTGGCTGCTGTCCATGATTTCACCTCTAAAATAATGTCCAAACGGGCCCAAGTGTGTCTAAGTGGGCGATTAAATCACATCTGGCGAGAGCTGTGACTCATCGCAAGCTGCTCCATGTGACGCTCACACCGACTCACGCTGGCTGAGAACAGGGAAGCGTCATGAAAAACGTTAGCAGCCCTAAGGAGGCAACATGAAAAAGACGCTACTGTAAAAAGAATGTATCGTCCTCAGTGAGTAAATGGGGCTTCATCGTTTTACCTGAAGTATTTTCCGACAGTCCATGATTGACACACACCTGTTTTATCTTATGAGGTATAAGATGTATAGAAGACAAACAGGTAATTTCTTTTCTTTTTCTTTTTTTGATGCAGGGTCCTGCTTTATAGGTCAGGATGGCCCTGAGCTCACTGTGTAGCCCAGGCAAGCCTCGAACTCAGCAATCCTCCTGCCTCTGCCTCCCGAGTGCTGGGATGACAGGCGTGAGCCACCACACCTGTCAACAGACAATTAATTTCAACACCAGTGGAATGAAATGCTTTTGGTGCCACTGTCCATGACATTGCTTCCTAAAGTGTTGTTGTATACTAAAATGTCACACAGGATCATAAGTTGCTATCACTGCTTAAGAAAGAATGAAATTCAGAGATGATTTTATTTTCTAATGTAAACCCTAATTATTTTGAGGTTTAGTGATATATCATTATTCAAATCAATTGGCTAAGAATCCAAAGAGCTGAGCTATCCAGAAGTGTATTTGATTTTAATTTATTGCTCTTATTTTAGAGTGAACTAGGTTGAAATCTCTTGGGTCATCTGAAGGTCAGAATGGTACCAAGAAGAGGAGAGAGGCTGGCAAATGCCTGGCATGTGAATGTGCCCTGGGACAGTCATTTCAACAGCTCTATGGATCTCTTAATAGCTAAGCTAACATTAGTGCACTGAACTCAGTTTGCTTAAAAATTAAAAAAAAAAATGTTGAATTGTTGCCACCAGGAGCCATTTTGGAGAGATTATCTGAAAACTACTTCAGGTGTCCAATCAGAACACGACCACTGAGGCCCACGTCTGTGGAAGAAGAGGGACCCAGGTGCTTCTGGAGGCAGCCACTGTCGAAAACCACTGTGCACCACTCACGTGTGCTGGGACCGTAACGGTGGACATTCTCAAAACGGAAGAATGAAGTGTCCAGGACTCACCCCCTCAGAAGCATCGCTTCAAATTATTACGCCCGTGCCAGATATTTTCACAAGAGGAAGGAGATTTCCATGACAGACTACAGCCCCCGAGTGAAACACAAGAAGAGAACAGAGCACGAGTGTACAAGTTCTGTGGTCTCAGCACCTGAGCCTGGACAGCTCAGTGTGTAAACTGAGGCACGGAGCCTACTGTAGGAAGTAGAGAGACGTGTACCCTGGCACCAGCCTTCTCCAGGATGTGGGTGCCAGGCCAGTCCCTCTGGGATAAGAGTCCAGGCTGGCCCACTGAGAAAGGCTCTAGACTGACAACACTGCAGCCTGGGCATCCAGCAAAGCAGGGCGACACCAGGAGCTTCCCTGGCAGCCGCCACTGGGGCCGCCCGTCAGAGGGCTCCAGTGGCCAGCGGCAGTCAGTGAAATCTGCTAGGCGGTCGCTGGATGACCGAGGGGTTACAGACTCTCCCTGCCAAATGTGTCTATGAATACTAAAGAGGTGCCTACGTACTCAATGCCCAAACGCTGTTGGGGTTTAGTTGTGTAATGACCCCCACACTCTTCAAGGACTCGAGGTGGGGATTCCGGAAAGTTATGGACGATGGCGGCACTGTCGGCTGACTTGCTGAGAGGAGGAAGGGGCAAATTCACAGGGGGTGAGAGGTCACAGCCCCGAAAGGGTGCCTCTCCCTCCCCGGATCCGCTTCGGGAAACTGACGCCTACCATGCTGTTTCTGCCTGAGAGACAGTAGCCCTGCAAGTAAATGTAGACCTGCACGTGAACATTTGGTACTTCATTCAAGTATGCCAAGAAAAAAAAGAACAAATAAAAAAGGGAACAAAGGAATAACTGGAGAAGGGAGGGAGGGAAGGGAAAAGGGTGAAAAAAGGAACGAAGGTGTGTTAGGATACAAGGGGACATAAACATGGTGTACGACAAGCGTAAATAAACCAAGACTGAAAAAAATACTTTAGGAGATACAATCCAAAATTGTTGTCTTAAAATAAGCTTGGTAAGAGGGAATACAGATAACTAAACTAGAAAAGTGTACTCGAACAAAATAGTCCAACAGAGAGACATGACAGAAAAGAGCAAATTCTAGAGTTAAAAAATGCAAGCACTCAATTTGAAAATTTCATAGAGAGTTTCAATGGCACCTTCCAATGGAAAAATTAATTAGCAAGCTCAAAGACAGCTCAAATGAATTTATTCAGTCAGTGAAATGACAATAAAAACAATGAAAACAAGAGAAGAAATCCTACAGGACTTATGAAACGTCATCAAAAGCTCAGGTACTTAGCTCAAAATGACAGAAACAGCCAGGAAACAGGAAGGGAAATAAAGCTTTACTTAAAGAAATGATGACAGAAAACTTCTCAAACCTGGAGAGGGAATTGAACATATTAAGTTATGAAGCCATACAAATCCCCAAAAAATTAAAATATAAAGAAAGTATCACTGATACACTTTATATTAAAATTGTCATGTATAAGGCCACAAGGTGAATTTTAGCAAGTCCAAGAAGGCTAAAACCATACTGGATAACTTTGCTGGTCTTAATGGTCAAAACTTAAGAATCCCTTCTTTCCTTCTCCTGTCACCCCCCCCAAAAACAAGCAAAAGTTTTGTAGGGAGGGGGGCGTAGAGGGGTTGAAGAAGGGAAGGGGAATGGGAAAAATAAGAACCAAGATATGTTATGTACAGGTACAAACTGCCAATGAGTATGATCATAAGGTATACATAAAATATGTCAAGAAACTCAATAAATATTAATAAACAACCTTAGGAATCAATTACAGGAGGAAGATTAGAAAATTCATGAATATATGGAAATACACTTGATCTTAGCCAAAAGGCCGAGAAGCGATTAATATATGGAAATAAAACAACATGCTTTTCAACAACTAATAAGTCAAAGAAGAAATAAAGAAAATGATAAAAATGGAAATATATCACACCAAAATTTATGGGAGGCAAGAAAAGGAGCCCTAACAAGAAAGATTGCAATTAGTAAGCCACTATAATATGAAATAAGAATGATCTGAATTAAACTACCTAAATTTATTCTTCAGTGAACTAGGAAAAAGAATAAAACTAAGCCCATAGTTAGCAGAAGAAAGAAAATCACTTAGATAAAAGCAGAAATAAATGAAGCAGACATGAGAACAAGAAAGGAAGGAAGCTGGTTGTTTGAAAGATAAAACTTGACAGACAGTGAGCTAGAATATGAAAAAAGAAAGGCATACAAGGCCGGAGATTTAGCTCAGTGGTTCTGGCACCTGCCTCACAAGTGCAAAGTCCTGAGTTCAATCCCCAGTAACCACATACAATGCTAGGCCTGGAGACTCATGCCCACCAGCAATCAATACCACATACCACAGTGCCGGGCCTGGTGGCTCACGCCTGTCATCCCAGCACTCGGGAGGCAGAGACAGGAGGATTGCTGAGTTCACGGTGGCTTGCCTGGGTTACATGGTGAGCTCAGGGCCAGCTTGAACTAAAAGCAAGACCCTATCTCAAAAAAAAAAAAAAGGCATACAATTCAGAAATGGGAAAGGAGACATATAACTGATATGATAAAATACAAAGAATTTTAAGAGACCTTGGCAAACAGCTATATATCAGTAAATACAATGAGAAGTGTGAAAATCCTGGAAATACATAACATACAGAAGATGAACTATGAAAATGCAGAAAATTTGAACAGAAGAGTATGAGTGAGATTTAATTAGTAATCAAAACCTCAGGCATAAATATCCAGGACTTGGTGGCTTCCTTGGTGAATTCTACCAAACATTAAAAGAAGAATTAATACCAAAATCCAAGAAATAAAAGTAAAAAATGGCTAAGTGTCATAGAATCAACCTAAAAAGCTTCTGCACAGCAAAGGAAGTCATAAAAAGATGAAAAGACAGTCCGTGGGATGGATGACAATGTTTACAAGCCTTATCGATGACAGGCACTTGATATCCAACATACGTAAGAAGACTGCGTAATTCAATTGCAACAAATGTAACCTGTGTTAAACTGCACAGAGAATCGGAAGAGATCCTTCTGAGGCTAGAGACTCAAAAAGCATATCAATGTCAATAGTTAAATAACAGAGAAGTGCCCGATATCAGTGATCATTAGGGAAATGCAAACCACAATGGGACGTGATCTCACACCTATTAAGATGATTATCAAACCAAGACAAAACATGTCTAGGTAAAGATGTAGAAAAGGGAAAAGTCCACTCCTGGTCATGGCTTTATGTGTGACAGCAGCCAAGACACAGACTCAGTCTATGAGTCCTAATGAAGAGGCAAAAAATTTGATAAACTAAAAAAATATATTAATATGTAATTATAGATTCATAGACTAGAATATTATTAGGCCACCTGTAGACAGGGAATTAGTGTTATCTTGTTTTTTTGGATATAATACACTGATCAAGAAGATACTATGCTATGCAAAGTATGAGACTGGTAAAGAAAGATAAATCACTATGATGATTTCAACTTTATGTTACATCCCAAAGAAGGTCAAACTCATCTATGTTAAGAACATAAAAGTTACCACAGATTGAGGGGCAGATGTTGGTACATCATGGCAGGGTGAGGAGAGTTAATACGTTCGTGACACTTGTTTGTTTGTTTGCTGCTTTGAGTCAGGGTCTATGTAGTGCAAACTGCCCTGGAACCCTTTAGGTAGCCTAGATTGGCTTTGAACTCACGGTGATTCTCCTGCTTCAGCCTCCCCCATGCTGGTGACAATACTGCATTGTACATTTGAAAACTTAAGAATTCTCACTCCCCCAAATAACTGTGTGAGATGATCAATATTTTAATTGCCTCATTGTGCTAATCATTTCAAAATGTATATATTTACTGAACTATAACATGTACATTCAATATATATATATATATATATATGCAAATATGGAATTCTTATGTACCAATTGTGTCTTAATCAAACTGGGGAAAGAAAAAAAGAAATGTATTTAGAAATGGTGCAACCAAGAAAAAGGTGGATGTTTATAGGAAAGTAGAAAAATTTTTCCTCTATGCAATGAATAATCTTTAATTTCATTTATCTGGAGTGAGCATGATTACTTGTATTTTATAAAAATATAAGGTTCCAAATTTTATTAGTGTCCTATGCTGCTGTAGCGAAATGCCCCAGTGCAACCAGCTTATAAATATAAACACGATTATATTTCTGACAGTTCTCCACATTGGGAAGAGCAGAGCAAGGTTCCCAGATCCCGCGTCTGAGGAGGATCCAGGCTCCGTCTCCGAGATGGCGCCGTGAGCGCTGCCTCTTTTGCGGGAACTGGGTGTCCTTACATGGCAGAAGGCAGAGGAAGACACAGTCCGGCTACTTTTCTTTGGTCTTCTGGAAGACATCTATCCTAGCCAAGAAGGCACAGCCTCCTGACCCACTCACCTCCCAGTGTCTCAGCCCCAGGACTGTTGTGTTGGAGGTTTAAATTTTGATGTGGACCTTGAGCGAACACAAACACCGAAACCCCAGCATGGACACCACACATGGCCTACTTCACAGCAAGCCCTGGAGGAAGCGCTGTCCCCCGGAGCTGCTAATCCTCACAGCATTTCCACCTGGCACGTCAGTAACTAGGCTTCAAGTTACTTGGTAATGCTTAGTTGTGCGACTCTGAATTCTTCTTGCTTCACTTCTCCGTTCCTCAGGTTCCCATGGGTGAAATGAACTAATAGTTCACTTGGTGAACATTAAGCAGGTTACTATAAAGAAGTGACTTTCAGCCATTTCTAACAAACAGCCAGAACACGGTGACAGCACTTACTTACTTTGTAAGGAAATCAGAGCCAACTGAAGTGAGCTCACCCACAACCTTGGATTATGTCAGCGTCCCAAGATTTAAACATAATGGGGCACAACACCATATCCCAGAATCTTATTCTACACATGACCTTTCGTTATCGCAGTGCCTTTATGTTACAGCACTTAATTTATGTTACAACATCTATTTATTTTGCTCACATATGCATCATAGAGAACTGTAAAGTTTTACTGCATTATTTTTATATGCCATTCTGAGATATCTTGTTAGGAGGGGAGCCCCTTATTTTGCAAATATTACATAGTAACAAAGAGGAACTACAAAATCTACAACAGGGATAGCTTATTGACAGCACTCACAGGACTCACAAGGGTTGTAACTGAACAGCTGGGGACAAAATCTAGCAAGTTGTTTCCTGAAGTGTCTGGCCTGGCATTGCCCTTTGACTGAACACTGAGGGGACACAAAATAAAGAAGACAAGACAGAAATCACTATTTAGGGACCTAATAAGAAACTCAAAAGGGAAAGATAGATACTTTTGTTAATATTAGAGATATACTAGTTTCACTTTTTATACACTGAATGCATATATACATGTATGGGCATCCAATTTTTTTAAAGTTTGTACTAATAACACACAGCACTGGCTGACATTTCACTATCGTCCCCTCAGACAAGTCTCTCAACTCCCTTGATGATGGCAGCCGTTGTATTTTACCAAACTGTTCTTCAAAGGAGCTCGGTTGTCAGAATAACCTGTGGTGCTTCTTCTGTGAACGGAACTGATTCCTAGTCTTCTCCCTGGCTTTGGACTCATGGCTCTGGAGAGACTGCAATTCTAACATGTGGGAAGAATGCCAGATGATCCTTTAGATCATACACTGAGAAGCTTAGATCGCATCGATCTAGGAAAATGAGCAAAAGCAGCTGAAATAAACTGCTAAGGAAAAGAAGGAGTGATGAAGTGTTTGTTTCAAACAGATCGTGTAGATGTATTTTAAAGTAACTACCACTCTTCCATAAATATTATGGTTAATAGTATTACAAAGCTACATGGAAAATTTTTTTTTAAATTTTAAAAAATTTAAAAATTTTTCCCCCTACAACTCCGGACCTTGCATTTGCCAGACAGGTGTGGACACACACAATTTTAATTTCCTTTTGCTATATGCATTGGTCTGCCTGGTTGTTTTGTAGAAGCAGAGCCAAAACCCAGGCGAAAAGGAAATTAGGGCATTTGCAAAATGGTGCCAGGGATGTCTGTTTTTTCGTGGCTACCCAGTTTTACTCCAAGACAGCCCTACCCTCCTCCACAGGCCGACGGCGTCTCGGTGACAGTGAGGATAAGGAGCTGGATCCTGCAGCAGATGCCTGCTTCCTACACGGCTGTTGAGTTCAGGTCAGTCTGAATTTAAAGCAACTGCTACTTGCAATGCGCTTTAGCAGGAAAGGCCGTAACTGAAGGGGCTGCGGGAGAGATGCTCCGAAGTGTGGCCCAGTGTCGGACAGTTTTACACTCCTGTCACTTCCGAGGAACTGCAGACCCCGAAAGGAAACAAGAGATTTACTGCGCCCCAAGTTTTCCTTGGATTGCAGGTGAATGAGGCCACAGGCAAGCTGCGAAGGGCCAGATCTCAGCCTCGAACTTGAATGGCCCGTGCTGGGCGCAGAGCTGGAGCAAGACAGCCGCAGAAGGCCGTGCGGGAATCAGGCGGGAGAGGGAGGGACAGATGGACAGTCCTCACACCCCGCCTCCGGAGGGCTCCACACGGCGGGGCTTCTGAGCGGACGGGGAGGAGTGGTCAGAAGCGGAGTTCAGAGGCGGGACAGGGCGCGGCAGCCGCTGATCCAAACATCACGCGCCTCAAATTCAACACAGGGAAACAGTAGCTACTAAAACTGGGGGAGACGGAAAGGAATGCAGTGCCTCCTGAGCTTCGGGCGGCGGGTGGGAGCCCAGAGCCCACGACGAGCTGCTGCTGTTCGGGCACCATCTTCACCCACTGCAGCCCTGAGAGCCGCGTGTCAGCGTCCCCAGGAACCCGGGCCCGGAGAGCCTGACCCGCCACGCCAGTGACCCCGAGCCCAGACACGGCTTCACCACACCATCTGACAACACCAAATGAGCCATCATTTCATATTAATACTTAGAACCATGAACACTTCAAAATACTAAAATAATACACAGAATGTTGGGCTTTTCTTTAAAGGGTTGAGTTTGTTAATTTATATAATCATCAATGCCCAGTATGTTTTTTGGGGGGGTGGTGTAACCACGTGCCCAACACGATGCTAAATTCTAGTTTCAAGTGTAAACGCCAGCAGTCTAGGTAGCACCATCCAATAATAAGCTGCTTCACATAACTGGACTTTAAAACAATCACATTTCCAGGTTCTATTTACTTTGTCTTAAGCTTCATTACCTGTCTCCACTGCTAATTAGAGGACACACATTTATCTCATAAGATCTATTATTTTTGTTAACTCAAAACTATTAAGCATTGGTGTTTCCATTTGAATTATTAATTAAAACTTTACAGTGGCATTGGAGATACACAGGAGTTTTAAAGGAGTACTTCGAGTCCCACTCTACAATGTCTGGAGGAAACTTCCTCTATATTGTTCTCATAGCTCGGCTCACACTTCTGAGGAGATGGTCAGTGCGAAACTAGAGCTGTGAGCGCTTAAGACACGTCCTGTGAAGAAAAACCCGGAAGGCGGAGCGCAGAGCAGACCGGAGCGCTGGGGGCGTCAGACCTCATTCCTTCCCGCGACCCGGACGTACATTCCGCCCCAGCCTAATACAAACACCACCTCTGGCTCTGAAATGCCTCTTGCCATGTTTCGCTGTGTATCTTACATTTACTTGGACGAGCAATAATCCTTCAGTCGTAAATAAAAGAGCAGATGGTGGAGATACGAGGGAGAGTCAGCACACGTGGGCAGTGAGTCTCTGCCACTGTCCCCACGGCTGCAGGCTTTGGGAGGTGTCTGCGAGAGAGGGCCGGCACAGACCTCGGGAAGGGGGCAAGCAGACAGCGGGTCTCCAAGTCCAGGAGCTGCCGCAGGACTTGGCCCTGGGGACCCCGCCTCGGCAAGGAGCTGGGAGCTGGGAGAGGCTGGCGGCTGGTACCTGCAGGGGCAAAGAGCTGGTTCAGAGGAGGAAAAATGACTCTGCTGGACGGAGTCCGAGGCCACCTAAGCACAGCAGGTTGTTACTGCTAAACCACTTATTTGAGTAGGAAGTGAACAGTTCTGGAGAATTTTTGAAATACTGTACATACGTTTAACCCAAAGGTCCTCCGGCACAGTGAAAGTTCACGACCTCCCCCGCTTCGGCTAAACCCGTTAAGCCAAGGCGTTCGGGGCGTGCCGCGTGCCACGTGGCCTCTCTCTTCCCCGCACACTCGGGACCTGCTCTGGCAAAGAACCGGCCATCAGAAGCCAGAAACGCCATTGGCCTTTTCTCGGCCACTCGTGTGAGGACAGGGGTCCTTCGCAGGTCCAGGGGGCCAGGCTGTCCCTGCGCAGAAATCGCTGCTCATCTCGAGCCCGCGGGCCCCTCCAGGGTGTGCCGGGTGTGCCGGGCCGAGCCAGGCGTGCGTGCCCGAGGCAGCCGCAGCCCAAACATCCGTCCTGGCACGTTGGGACCTGAGGAGTGAGCGCCTTCCCCTCGCTGCCCACCGCTGCCCGCAGTTCTCACTCTGCTTTTCCTAACCCATCCTAGCTCTCCCCTGCACAACCTAAGATTCATGTCGGGCACAAGTTCATGAGGCTGTGCAGACGCCTTCTGAGAAACAAGAGCGCTGTCGAGACGCAGAATGGCAGCACAGAGCGGTCTGCAGCTCTCGCGGACACAGCAAACTCGGAGGCGCCCGACGGGGCTGGCTTCTCCGAGGAAGAAGCCAAGTTCACAGTGAAACATCTCAGAAGCTCCGCTCACCGAGTTCCATCCCCAGCACATGTGCACAGTTTGCTAACTGCAGGGCGTTTCCAGCAAACGACCCCTAATTCTTTGTCCTGAAAGCTGACATGGAAGAAGTTAATCATGGTTTTCCGAGGGACAGGCACCTGTCGGGGCAGCATCTGGAGCTGTGCCTGGGGACTGGGGTAAAGAGGAATCCATAGTCTGAACTGTGTTGTTTTCTTTAAGATGAGTCTTAAACACTGAGTGGATCAAAGGAAATAGGAAGGGAAAAATTATAAGGAATTACAGCAAATGTTTTTCATGAATATCTCAGTATTTGGGGGTGTATGATAAAGTTGAAATCTTTTTTTTTTTTTTTTGAGAAAATGTCTCACTATGTAGTCCAGGCAAGCCTCGAACTCAGCAATCCTCCTGCCTCTGCCTCCCAAGTGCTGGGATTGCAGGTGTGAGCCACCACGCCCGACACTGCAGTATGTAGTACTGATTGCTGGTGCCTGTGAGTCACCACGCCAGATATTGTTGTATGTGGTTACCGGCGATCAAACCAGGGACCTTGCACTCGCTAGGCAGGTGTCGGAACCACTGAGCTAAATCTCTGGTCCTGAAATACTTTTTTTGTTTGTTTGTTTGTTTAAGACATTAAACTCACTTGATTAAACAAAACAGAACTTCTTTACTGGAGTACTGAGCTACGAAAGTGAAGGAAAAGCCAGCTGTCCTCTCTGCCTGGGAAGCTCACCCCTTCCTGTCCTGAATCTTCCCTCCTACTGAGGAAAGAGGAAAGGGAATGAAAGGCCCTGCGTCACCCAAGGTCTGCCTGTGAAAGACAGACCGAAGCCCAAAGGAGTTGAGCTGCCTCCTGAAATTTCTCCAGCAAACCAGAAAGGGAAGTCTCAAATCTGGGAGCTTAGAGTTAGCACAGATTTTTCTCTGCCTTAATTAGCAGCGCTGTGGAGAACAGCCTGGCCCAGAGTTCTCAGGGTCAGAAGCATTTTGCTCCTTTTCATTTGAAAACTTCAAGTGGCTGATCCTTAAATTGTGGCGCCGCGTTCTGATGTCCCGCAGGAGAGGCACAGGCCAGGGGCCAGGACCGCGGGGGCAGGGAACCCGGCCGCCCGCCCGGCCCTCTGCCCGCGCCTTGGTCCTGGGGGCACAGGTGCCTTTTGTGCCCAAATGTTCAAGAAGCTTAAGACCACACGGCTCATCTGCATCATGAAAGAACCAGTAAGAAGTGCTGAACACTTGCGTATTTTTAAGCGATGGCAGAGAACAGACCACAGTTAACAATTCACTGCTCCTTATACGCACCACAGTTCCCTAAGTCGTTGTGGGCCGTTCGAGGACCGCAGGTCCCAGAACCGGTTCCGGCCCAGCCGAGAGCAGAGGGAGGGGGTGTTGGGTGTGTCAGGCCCTGTGGCGCCCCGGGATCTTCCTACTCCGGTGCAGGTTCGCGGGCTGCTGTCCTGGGCCGGCGCACGGGCCGTCCGCGAGTCACTCCGCCTGCCGTGGAGCGCTCGTCCCCGCCGGGAGCCGCGTTTACTCCCGCGGATTCGCCCGGCACCCCAGCCCGCCCCCGCCCCGACGGCTCCGGGCCCGAGGACTCGGGGTCTAGACCCGCGGCCGGCCCGCCGCCCACCTGACCCAGGAATCCCTGCTCGAACACTCAGCCGCTTCCCTCGCTTTTGTTTAAAAGCAGAGCCCCAGAGCTCTGTGGGAACAACTGTCCAAAGATCAGCGCAAATAAGGAGGAGAGTGGGGAGCGGAAGGCTCTGAAGAGATGTTTACGTGGCGTGAAGCCCCCGTGCCCGGATCCACCTCTCATCGCGCTTTCGCTGCGGTCAGCGGTGGCGCGACGGTCGCGCTTGGCTCGGTGACGCGGCGCTGACCGGTCCGAGGAACCTTGCCCGGGACGCAACTCGAGACCATCCCGCCCCGCGCTGCGCAGGAGCCGGGACCGCAGCCCGCAGCCCGCAGCCGGCGCCGCCAGTGCGGGAAGTTGGAACCGGCCCCGCCGCCCGCCCCGCGCCGCACCGACCTTTCTGCGGCTTGAAGGACTGGATGGAGCCCGAGTGCCGCACCATGGCGCCGGACGGAGGCCGCGCGGCCCGCGGGGAGCGGAGGGAGCGGAGCGAGGCCGAGGGAGCCGGGCGCGTCACCGTCGCCGGCGCGGGGGTGCCGTGCGCCGCAGCGGGGGCGGAGGGCAGCGGGCGGCAGCCGGGGCTCTGCAGCGGCCTCGGCTCCGGCTCCCGGAGCAGCGCCGGCGGCCCCGCCTCCTCCCCCAGCGGGCGGCGGCAGCTCCTCCCGGCAGGTGCCCGCGCCGCACCTGGCTCCGCTCCGCTCCCCTCCGCTGTGCTTCTGGCTCCGGAGTCGCCCGAAGCCGCCCGCGGGCACCGAACGATCGCTGTGAGGCGGGCTCGGCCCTCCCGGCCTCGGAGGCGGGCAGGACGCTGACCCTCCCTGTGGAGCGCCGAGGCTCGCGCGGTGGGCGGTCCTCACGGTGCCAGGAGCGCGTAGCTCCTCTGGGGGAGAAGGCGCCTGTCCCCCGAAACCGTGGCACGACCGGGACGCCCACACCCGGGCCGCGCGGGCCCGACAGCCCCGCACATTTCGGGGCGAGCGCGGGCTGCTTCCCGCAGCGCAAGGACGACCCCCCTGGACCCCGCACCGTCCTGCCCAGGGCCGCACAGCAAACAGGCTGCTGCTCCCAGGTTGGAAGATGTGTGGGGATCGGACCGGAATGAGAGGGAAGATCCAAATAAAAGCAATAGGAAATGAAATAAAACCTCACAGTGCCCCCCAAATCACACAGCTTGTGAGTCCCGGGTTTCCTCAGTGGTCGGGGACGCAGAGGGAGGGCGCGGGACACAGGCCCGAGGAAGCGGGTGGCCCTGCTGCGTGGAGGCCGAGAGGCCGCAGCGTCGCCGGGGCCGCCAGGGGCGGAGGAAGGAAGGCCGCCACCTGCGGAGTCTCCTTCACCAGGACGACCCGCCGCGACCTCGGCCCGGCCTCCCCGGGCTCCGGACACGCCACTCTGGTACCGAGAGCGACACAGGATTTATTTCCGGAGACGGTCCGGCTCCCTCAGCTGCGGTCAGAGCCTAACCCGCCCCGGATTATACAACCGGATTCATCAGCTTCTAACTTAACCCAGGCCTCAGGGCTGATGAGCAACCCGCAGGTTTCCGACTCAGGCCGGGCGGGGAGACGCATCCCTGGAATCCCAGGGGGATCACACCTTTAAAACCCGGTAAACTTGGGCCGGAGGGTTAGCTCAGTGGTTCCGGCGCCTGCCTTGCAAGAGCAAGGACCTGAGTTCAATCTCCGGTAACCACATAGAATGCCGGGCATGGTGGCTCACGCCTGTCATCCCAGCACTCGGGAGGCAGAGACAGGAGGATTGCTGAGTTCGCGGCGGCTTGCCTGGGCACCATAGTGAGCTCAGGGCCAGCCTGAACTACAAAGCGAGACCCTGTCTCCAAAAAAGAAAAAAAAAAAAACCGGTAAACTGCTGGTGTTCGGGTGCGGGACATTTATCCCATGGAGTTAGTTCACTCATGATGCAGAGCCGCAGAGGAAAGGGTAAGGCTAGGGCCCCATGGGGCCTGCCGGGCACAGGGCCTCCGTCCCCGCCCACGCCCGGGACAGCCCAGCAGGTGCCAAGGAAGTTTCGGCTCGAACTAGAAACGAACATGGTTTTGAACCTCATCAGAAATTAAACGTTCTGAAGAGCGAGTTCGGAACGACTTCGAACACTCCCGCCTCCTAATCAGGGTGCTGGGTCTGTGGGGGAAAAGCTCCCGTCCTGGTCCCGACAGCTTCTTCCTTGTTAAATGAGGACCGCTTGGCGGGGGAAGGGCTGCCAGACTGAGTGGCTGGGGATCCAGAGAACATCTTTGCTTGTTTTAAAATCAGTCTTTTAGGGAAGGTTGCTAGAGGAACAGCTTTGTGAGGGACCGAGGAAGTTTTCAGCACCATCTGCTTTATGGGAAAGACGGTGCAGAAAAGATGAAGATCTCCTCGCCTTCCTCCTCCTCTCCCTCTCCCTCTCCCTCTCCCTCTCCC